>JAXQQM020074079.1:0-118797 GCA_034641835.2 Pinus albicaulis
ACCAAAAACCATCTCCACTTGTCTCAGAACAAAGTGATTCCAAGTGACTCGGATATGCTTCAGGCTAGGCCAGTCTTCTGCATGCCCTCAGAACAAAATGGATTTTTCTCCAAGTGTGAACGTCCAACTTCAAGGAGTACTTCGACCTATCTTAGATCAATTTTTTGGAAAAATTCAACTTCAAAACTTTGACTTGTTCAAACAATTCTCTTTCGCTATACCTCATAACATACTTGCATGCCCCAACCTTGAATTGCAGAAATAACAGAAAACAAAACCCCTCATCTAAATCTCAGAAAGGTGTTAACCTACCTTAGAAGATTAATATGTTTGTTCTTATTTATCTCAAACAAATTTGCAAATCCTCCAAACCTTGGATGGCTTGCCTAAGAATTTCGAGATAGAATGTTTCCCTTAAATCTGTTCTCCAATTATGGCTGTTACAGGTCAATTTGGGCATCATCCCAAAACACAGATCAATATCCATTAGGGTCTATAATACTCTAAATTAGTTGCTACATGCCCTAAACAAGTCATTCCATTGGTGGTTTTCATTTATGCAAGTTTCACTGCTTATATGCCAGTTGAAATGCCCCATTGAGCCATCAACGCACCCCTAAAATGCAGTAATTGCTTTGCAGAGCATCGACTCCCATGCAATGTTGCGTTGCAGAGGATCTCGACCCACTTTAGAGTGTGTTGGTCTACTGGGAGAAACTTTTTCATTAGATTTCGGGAATATTTCAAACCGCTAGTGGCTTCTAGAAGTTGTTCCAGCTTTCACTTCATCTGATAGCTTCGAATATGGACACCATGAAGCCATTAAAAATTTTATCCTCCTATTCCCATGAATAAGGAAACCTCTTCATCCATTTTTAGGAAAGCCATTCAATGATTCATTTATGTCAAACTACCTTCATCTACTTATAAATAGAGCACTGATCACAGTGCACAAGAGAGAAATATTTGTGTTAAGGAGAGTTATGTTGGTGAGATCACAATTCTTGGAGGTATTGTGCATGTACTACGATGTTTTTAGATTGTTGATGCTGAATGTGATGAGGATGGGACTAAAGCTGGATGAGTGACAACGAATCGATCAACTGATTGTACTCTTCCTTCTACTTCATAATAAATACATTTGTTCCTTTCCTAATGCATGTGTCAATGATGTCATATGTGCATTTATGAATTTAATTGTAATATTCAAAAAATTTATTGGAATATTAAATTTTTGTTTTTTCACTTAGATAGGTGAATAAGTGGGTAGGGAGACCCATAAATCTCTTTATGAAGAATAAAACCACTTCTCATGTGAAAGTGGATCATCATGCGAAATGTGCGAAAATTGTGAATCATTTCGCGGCAATTTATATTGACGCGAAATATGTGTTTTGTAGGGGGCTCCACAAAATTTTCCGGCCGACAGAGAATTACACAATAGTTCGGCCGAACTTTTGATAAGAAGTTCGGCCGAACTATTATGACGTTAGTTTTAACGACTCGAAAGCGGAAAACATAGTTCGGCCGAACTTTCACTAATAGTTCGACTGAACTAACGCGTCACCAATTACGCAAAACCAGGCTCTGAAAACGGTTCTGCAACTTTGGACTGATTAAACTCCATGAAAGGTTGTTAATTGACTGTCGGAACCAAGACAAGCATTTTCAGAATTGAATCTACTTTCAGGAAATATAACTTTTATGGAATTTCGTAAACGTTTATTAATTTTAATTATTTTTCTAATAAAATGAGTGCAAACAATTTCTGAGGGTCATTGTGATTCAGTGAAATCAAAATTTTGTATCTCCCAAAATACATTGTAAAAAAAATTGAAAAAATTATGGGGCATTACATTGGTTCGTTGACTCTAATGGGTAGCTTTTAGATTTTTAGTTTATAACTTATATGTTAAGAAATTTGTTGCCACACGAAACATATCAAAAATACGCAGTTTTTCGTATTGGACCAGTTCAAAAAATTCTAGTAATTATGATATGCATCCATTGGCTTTGTAAATATGACGAAAACAAAGTAGACTCTGTCTAGATTGTTGTAACACATTTTGTTTTTTCAAAAACACAAATTTTCAATGAATACAGCATTGCGACATAACATGACTTCTTATGAATCCTTTGATTGTTAAGAAACACACACCCAAAGAAACGCTAAGTTGACATATCAAATCTGCATAAAAAATTTTCAAAAAATAAGTAATATAAAGCTAAAAAAAATTCTCACAACTTTTATTTTTATCGCAAAATGAAATTCTATACAGAAAAATTGTTATAGTTTGCAGAAAGTTGAGAACCGAAAAAAATGAAAATTTTTTCTCAAAAAAGGGCAAAAAGTGTAACCCAGCTTCACATTTTCACCCTTTAGCTTAATAAAGCACCCTAAGGTGTGAACAGGGGCTAGAGCATGTGGACTAGGTCAATGTTGACCAGATCAAAAACATTGTTATGGAAATCATGGAGGATTAATGGAGGACAACACAATCATTTAGGAGGAGTGTATGCATGAGAGTAGCTCCTTTAATGAGTGGGACCCAGGGTGAGGAAGCTCACCAAGCATAAAACGAAGAGGATGGATGCATTAGAAGGGATGGACTTGTATTATTGATTTTGATCTTTTTAGATCTAGATTTGTCATGTGACATATCTATGCATGCTTTTGTTGTTTAGTAGGGTCTGTAGTGTTGTTTAACACAAGGGTGTTTCTGAGTGGAAATCCCACCCTCATCCTCGGGGGACTTAGAGTGCCTACTCACGAGAGGTTATCTTGAGCTGCATTACCACTATCTAGCATTTGGCCAAACTTTAGTCTCATATACAATGCAGTCTATTCCATATATGTGTTTTGTTGCAGGGTTGCAGTAGTGGAGGAGAGAGATCTCCAATTTCTGAGCTAGTTTTCCATTTGAGGGATCATCCTTTCATCTGGGAGACTTCTGAGGAAGTTCTTAGGGCTTCATTTTATTATTAGGCAAGAGGCGAAGTAGCAACCATCAGCTACAACGAAGTTTCCCTCAAGGACTGCGTTATTTTAGAGAGCAGCTGCAAAAACTTTCTTCTCAAGAAGAAGACATGAGGATTCCTCCTTCAAGATGGGATCAAGCCAAAGGATCCCTTAATGATGAGGTATTCTCCAATGATGAAGAGAAGGAAGAGGAAGATCTGGAAAGAGCCTCCACCATTGTGACGGCATGAGGAGATCCACCACTCTTTGGAGATGGAGATGAAGAATTTCTTTTACTAGAGGATCTCTTGTATCTTTGCAAGAAGTTCCAAAGGATCTCATATATGAAGATCAAGAGCAACATGTGTCTATGTTGATAGGCAATGAGACAAAAAAATGGAGGAAGTGTGTTGAAAGGAAGCACCACTATCCAAATACCACACTGATCCCAATGCACTTGACACCATGCATGCAATAAAGGAGAATTCAAGCTCAAATTGAGAGGTAAGGTCCTCACCAGCTGCATCTCTAGCAACCTTCTTGTTATTCTTCTTCTGTGGACAGTTAGTAGCCAAATGCCCATGTTCGTGACAATGAAAACACTTCACCTTGGACATGTCCCTCTTCTTGACTCTAGACTCAGATTTAGAATGTAATTTCTTCCCCTGCCCGTTCTTCGCCTTGGCAACAAAAGAAAAATCCTCTTCATCATCATGCTTTGATGAAGAGCCATCTCTGGTGTTCTACCTGAACTCCTCCTGCACCAGATCTGACCACAGTGATTCCCAATATGGAAAATTTTCTCGTCTGTTGACAGAGTCTTCATAACTATGCCAACTATTAGGAAGTCATAGGAGATCCAAACTCACCAAATCATCATCAACGACTATTATTCCCATGCTCCCCAGTTCATCTCGAGATTGGACAAACTTTGTGAGATAGTTTAGAATGGTGTTGCTCTTTTCCATCTTGATCTTCCTAAGTTTATCTTTGAGCTCCAATTTCCTATGGTCGTTGCTGCTTTGGAATAGATTCATAAAATCCTTCCACATAGCATATGGTGTGGCTTTCCCATGGAGGCTTGAGACAATTTAGTCTCGTACTCCTTCCAACGAGATCCTCCTCCCCTTTGCCACTTTCTTTTTCCACGCATCAATATTGGCAGCATCTGCAACATCTGTCTTAGGAACATCTTTTCCAATGAATTCCTTCAAGCCATTATCTTCGAGTAATGCCTCCATCATATTCTTCCAAGAAATGTAGTTCGAGCTGCCCTCTAGTGCATACTCTAACCTCAATTCATTGAAATCCATTTCGATCTTGAATCAGTTGTAGCACGAAGAAATTCTTTCTGCAAATTCGAATTCTATCCAGTCACAAACTCATCTCCTGCTTCACTTCTGAAATTTCCTATGCTCCAATACCATCTAGAAATTATACAACAAGCATGTATATCTTGGATTCACCCGATCTAACAATGTGCTAAAGTTAAATATTGAATCGCTTATATAAATATTTTGCGGAATTAAAAACACAATCGCTAATCACATGAACATGAAGAAAGATCAATCACACACAACACATATAATTTCATGGGGAAAGCTTACAGCTAAAAACCCCACTATCTTCTATTGTATATTATATCATGGATCATGAAAAAATTAAATACAAAACTCTTCTCACAAGAGCCCTCAGTACATTAGCTAATTGTCTCACACTGTCATATAACAAATTGGAAAATCCCTTAGCCAATTTACTGCCTCCAGACAACCTGCCTTCACTATGCAATCCCTGCTGAACGCAATCCCTAAATTGATGTAATCCCGCCTGCCTTGACTGTGCAAGTATCATGGGCACATCTAATGTGTGTTTACTTGCATGTGTGAAGCGGATAATGTCACAACTAATAATCAACTTCCCTTTCACCTGGCACTCAACTGGATCTCCACTGGATCGGACATGCATGCAGCTAATATTAGTAAATCCTCAATTTCATGTGAGATCACTGATTGCGAATGAATTAATATTTAATTCACTAGATATCTCACTAGTGTATATTTAGTTACAATTAGCACAACTGAATTTAACTCACTTAACCGAGTTAAACTATTTACAACTTGCACCAATTCATGCACCACTGCACTTTGAACTCTGTTACAACTAGAATTACTCTGCATGTTCCATAAGCTTTTCAAAAGCTTGAAAATAGTGAAGGACATTAGGTGTTAACTGAATATGAGTCAAGCAAAACAAGCCTTGCCCAAAGTCCTCTAGGAAGTGGCCAATCCCATCACTAAATGTAGTCCCAAAAGGACCATGAAATCCAAAGAGAGGCTTGCTCTCTTATGGAACAATGTGCTGCAAATGTATGGTAAAGTAATGATCATACATGGTTAGTTGATCAATAAGCATCAAAACACAATTCTTACCATATATTGTAGGCAAGTTGGTGAAGAGGTCCATAGGTGATCCTTCCCATCTATCAAAAAAGGGAAGTGGTGGTAAGAACCTTGCAAGGTGGTTGATTTCCTCCTCATACATCAAACAAGCTACATATCTCCTGATATGTTGGAGCACATCTTCCTTCGAATCCTCCCAATAGAATCCCTCCATGATGGTGTGATAAGACTCAATGAAGTCTACATGTCCCGAAAGAAGTGCCTCATATGCTACATGTAGAATCTCCTTCTTGAGCTTGGAGTCTCTAGTCAAGTAGATCTGATCATGGAAATAAATGACTCCATCAACCAATATATAGCCCTTTGACACCATTCTTATGCCATCATAGATTCCCGAATCATCATATTTCAGCGCAAATAACTGAGTGGGAGATGGCAATGTCCATATCAGAAAATTGCTAATCCCTCCTTTGAACCAATTAGAGGCTCTCTGCGTTGTCCCAACTTCTCCCAAGGCTCCTCCCTTAGCCAAATCTATCAATGATGCACCATGTTGAGAGAAATCTTTGATCATATTCCAATCAAAGGGTCTCCCTGGTGGAATGCCTCCATGTAATGAAACATCAAGGCCTAGAGCAGGTTGTATATGTGAGTGGACTTATTTTTCCCTACCCTCACTGCACATATCATCCTCTTGATTTTTTACATAAACCTCCTGAAAATGTTGGGTGTGTATGTTCCCAATCACTTGATGTTGGCGATCCTTCTCATCTTCTCCTACATTCTACAAGATTTCACAGTTTTGGCGTGTTCTTCTTCAATGTAATCAACCTATGCACACCCAAGGTCATATTGGTGTCAAGAGTCTTAATCACAAAGAAGTGATCTATCAGGTGAATATGGTTCCCAAATCTTATCGTTGTTAAATATACTTCCTGCTTTTTGTGTCATTTACTGTACTGGATTATAGACACGATATGTTGCTCCTTTGATTTCAGAGTGAGATCCTTGAACTTCTTACAAATAGCCAGTGAGATCTCCTTAGTGTGTAGAAATTCTTCATCTCCATCTCCAAAGAGTGGTGGATCTCCTCATGCCGTCACAATGGTGGAGGCTCTTTCCAGATCTTCCTCTTCCTTCTCTTCATCATTGGAGAATACCTCATCATTAAGGGATCCTTTGGCTTGATCCCATCTTGAAGGAGGAATCCTCATGTCTTCTTCTTGAGAAGAAAGTTTTTGCTGAAGTTGGGATTTTTGTGGGTTACAGAGAAACACCCCATAATTATCATGTGCATTTTCCAAACAATAGAATGATTGTTGTGTGACGGGATATAAAATTTGATGAGGGGAAAACCATGTGGAGGAGGAACTGCTGGTTCTCAAAGATGAGTCTCAATATGTGGAGCTGCCACATGAGGAGGTTCATGGAGTGGAGGAAATCACTCATGCAAAGCCATCCCTCAGAAATGGTAGAAGGTGCACCATAGAAGCTGATAGCCGGAGACTTGATGTTGCAAAAAATGTAGGAGTCCCTACTTCACAGCGTAGACAAAGACAGCCTCTTGACCAATTTACTGGATACATAGCTCTTATGAGAAAATGTATTGTGACTGAACCATATTTCTTTTAGGAAGCAGTGTAGTAGCCTACTTGGGTTGATGCAATGGTGGAAGAGTATGACTCCATTGTAAAAAATAGTGCATGGGAAATTTTCCTAAGGGCGGTTGATAAATCAGTGTTAGGTTTGAGATGGATATACAATGTAAAGCAAGCTGCTGATGGGAGTGTGGAGAAATACAAGGCCAGATTTGTGGCCCAGGACTTCTCATAGATCAAGGGGATAGATTATGATGATACTTTTTCACCTGTCGCAAGGTACTCTTCCATAATATCCATCCTTGCACTCTCAGCACAGATGGGCTGGCACATTCATCACATGGATGTGAAAACTGCATTGCTAGTTGTAACTAAATATACACTAGTGAGAGATCTAGTGAATTAAATATTAATTAATTCACAATCATTGATCTCACATGTAACTGAGGATTTACTAATATTAGCTGCATGCATGTCAGATCCAAGGGAAGTTGACTATCAGTTGTGACATTATCCGCTTGCGCACATGCAAGTAAACACACATTGGATGTGCCCATGATACTTGTATAGTAAAGGCAGGAAGGATTGCATCAATTTAGGGATTGCATTTAGCTAGGATTATGCAGTGAAGGCAGGTTGTCTGGAGGTAGTAAATTGGCTAAGGGATTTGTCAAATTTTGTATGACAGTGTGAGATAATTAGCTGATGTACTGAGGGCTCTTGTGAGAAGAGTTTTGTAGGTAATTGTTTCATGATCCATGAGACGATATACAATAGAAGATACTGGGGTTTCTAGCTATAAGCTTTCCCCGAGAAATTATCTATGTTGTGTGTGATTGATCTTTCCTCATGTTCATGTGATTAGCGATTATGTTTTTAAATCCGCAAAATATTTGTAGAAGTGATTCAGTATTTAAATTTATCACATTGTTAGATCTGGTGAATCCAAGATATACATGCTTATTTTATAATTTCTATAGATTGTCCCTGGTAGTATTTTCCTTGTCCATCAACATCTAGTAGACTTTACCTTCTTATTTTCAGTCATTTTAATGTGTCTTAGCAAAAGTAGTGTGTTTGATTTCTTTTTTAGAGAGTCCTTCAGAATTCAACGCACTGCTGGTCTTGGAACAAGTTCTCTGCATAACATTGTCGGCTTAGAGACAGTGCTTTCCAACACATCGTCTCCACTGTGTGTGCATTTCCCCCATGAACAACCTCCTCCTATCATATTTTTCTTTTGTAAATTCATTTCGTTGTCTTTCTTGCTGAACTTTTGAGTGATTGATTCCATCTATAGACCAGATTGCCTCTACTCTTCTTGCCTCACTTTGGATTTTTTTGATGAACGTTTCTTTTTGTTTTCTTTGTCATTTTCGAATAGTTCCAAAGTTAAAATTTACGCTTGATCAATTCATTATTTTCAGAAAGATGAATTTTCGTTTCAGTTTTCATTTCTCTTGAAAGTTTTGAGTGATTGTTTGTGCATTAATTTATCTTTCAATCATCTAAACTTAAAATAAATTGAAAAGAAAAACATGCATTTGCATATAGGGATTGTGAGTGTTGCATAGGAATAGTTTAGAGAAATTGCATTTAGATGTGCTCATTGTTGATTGCTTACAATCTGGTTGTTCCATCCCTTGTAGCTAGTTTTTCATTGTCGAAAATCAATTCGAAACAAATGCTTATCATTCTAATTTCATTATAGTAATGTTCGATACATCTCACGGTGAACCTGAAAGACAAACTGATAAGAAATATCAACATAAAATTTATTTGAATTTATCTAAGGAAGCATTGTAACATTAACGATAACATTTAGAGGTCTAGGCTAGAAGATGTGTTCCAGCGTCCATAAATATAGCAGTTGTTGTTAATTGTTCACGATACATTCTAAGTGTGATACCTCATTCCACGTACGTAATTATATCAGAGCTCGTCCACGTAATTTCGGGTATATTGGGCGGTGTTCTAGTACGAAAAGTATAAGGGGATGCTCTCACTGTGCAGTTTCACATTAGACAACGCTAATATGAATTGGGCCTCCATGTACCTTCGCGTATATTTAGGGGGAAAACATTAGGTTTATTACCATCCATAGGTAACTGAGTTGACCGCCTTGTACCTGTGATACACTCAACACAACATTCGGGGAGATTTCCTGCACGTACATAACTCCTTGGTTTTCTGGGGTGGTATATTGCAGTTCACAGTTGCTTGGTAAACCTTTTTCCTAGCATTAATCTCTTTTGGTTTATTTATTTTTGTATAAAATCAATCAACAATCGTGGAAGAAGATCAACCCTTTCGCCGTCGTTCACGTAGGACAATGAATAAACCACCACTACCGCCAGAATCTACACCTAGTAGATGAAGGCGTGCTCATCATACTGATTCCAATACCTTTGGAACTCTTGGTGCTAAATCATCTAAAATACTAGAGACATATCATCCTTTGAGGATCGAGTGTCGAGTCGTTCCGACTAATCTCGGTTTATCTTCTACTGTTGAGACAAAGCCATCACAGTTACCCGAGGACACTGAAATTAAATCAAGTGAAACGGTAAATCTAGAACCCAAGCTTGTTCAACTGGAATTCAATATGGAACCCATTTTTATTTTATCAGAATATTGATCCCGAAGTCGAGCAACAAGAAGTTGTTCTGGTGCAACTGTCTGTTCCTCAGTCATATGTAACTGTCGAGTCTTCCTTGTTACCGTAGAGTTTACAACCTAAAATTTATCTTGAGCCTGACGGTGAAGTGATTCCACTTGGTTTGATTTCAATAGAGGAAGAACTTCAAGAAGAGACAACCCTTTCAACTCCCACTCATTTTGGGTCGAGGCTTCATTTGTATTATTATTTTCCTCATTTGAGCTACTCTTCTCATGTTGAACCTTTTCACTCTCAAGTTCTCGTAGATTCGTTAGAGTATTTGTTGGGTTATTTAACCATGGCAGAGACAACATCCCAGAATGCACCATCTGGTACAATTGCAACACCATCTACTGTTGCTTCATCTTCGATGTTTTCAATGAAACCTGAGTCTCATCTTTATGGTGGTCTGTCTGTCCCACTGAGTTACTAGGCTTTAAATTGGACCTACTCTCGTGTCTCCTCTAGTCCATGGACTTCACCCATGTCATCATATAGAATTCAATCTGGTTCATCTCTTATGAGTACTAAACAACTTGATCCTTTATTGACATCATCAACTCAGTATAAGGTTGGTCCATCCAATTACTGTCCATCTTATCCTGTATTGGTTGGATACCCATAATATGAAAGTCAATATGTGCAATATGCTTATACTCCATATGCTAGGGGACCATAGATGCTCGGTCCATATGGTAGTACTTCGTCGTTTTTAGGTCAATCATATCTAGAATGCCCGTTTGCCAATGGCAGCCTACTTTTTATGTTCAACTGCGAACGATTGTGTATCAATATCAACCAGTTCAAGTTGTTTCATTTGTCCCTAATACTCCTGTTATTTATTCTATGGTTGTTGGTGAGTCTGCTCAAGAAGGTCTTTCAACCCCTAACCCTCAATTTTTAGGTCTACAGACTCTATCTTCCCAAGCTAGTATTCAACAACCATCTATATTGGGAATTTCACAACCATAGGCTAGTTTACCTTTGTCACAGGCTTCTACTGGCCTGTCTATTCACAACTGGGTCTGAATTATCGTGGCGAACAACCGTTTGATCAAATACCATGGTAGCCACAACAATATTTCCCACAATATCAAGCTTATTCAGGTCCTGGTCAAAAAGCCTACCCCTATCTGGGTTAAAAATAATAGAATCCGTTTTTTGGTATGCAAAGGCCTATTTCCCAGGCGATTCCATCTTATCCTGGTTATGCTCAACCCGACCTTAATCGATAATTTCCATTTGTTGAAACATTAGAGTTACCTGATTTAAACCGACTCACCAATTATCTCATTCATTATTTACCTTGGTGGTCAGTGATTCCTCATAAATTACCCTCGTACATTCAAAAATTCAATCGAAATTCTAGAGAAGACATGTCTACGCATGTCATGACTTATCATTTATGGTGTTCATCTAATTCCTTAAATGATGATTATGTTAGATTTCGTCTTTTCCAACGAACGCTTACTGGTCCGGCTACGAAGTGGTACATTGAATTCCATGAGCTTTGTTTGATAACTTTACAGCTTTAGCCACTACTTTTTAAACCCACTTCCAGTTACCCATCATATATGAAACTGGAACGGAACTTTTGACTAGCTTTAAACAGATCACTGCTACTCATATATCAGATCATATACATGAATGGTGTCGTCATCATCAAATGGTTAAAACATTTGTTCCTGATAAACTTTTAGCTGAGTTGTTTATTAAGCACTTGTTGCCATCTATCACCGAGGATGTGGCCAAAGGTGGTTTTGGCACTGAAGAGCAAGTAATTGCTTGTGCACAGTATCTGGATCTGATTTACACTCAGTCTAACATGCTCTATGAAAATATTCCAAATGTGTTGCGACCAAATTATACTGTTCCTCCTACTCCATCTGGTCAGGACATTCATGCTGACGATGGTGTGATTGGTTCTACTAGTGCTCCGACAGCAAGTCAACTATCTGGTCCTACACTTGATGTTTCAAATCAAACCCTATTGCATCTGATCCTGCGTCTTCTTTTGAAATCCATGCCATGTAATCTGACAAAGGAAAAAGTGACAAGCAACCTAGAAATAGAAAGAAGGGGAAAGATAAGAAGAAATCAGATTCGCCCCCATAGGAAAAATAATCATATTCATCCGGTTCTTTTCGGAAACCTCATTACCCTTTCTTGATATGTAATGAGGATAATTTTACTCGAGATTTTCCTCACCACTCAAAACTCCAAAAGTTTATCAAGACTTTTGTCACATATGCAGGGTTGAAAAATCCTTTTCTGAACCCGAAAACACATATGGTTGCTATGGATCCTACTTCTAGTTCACAAGTACTTATGCTATCCACCACTAAGCCCAAAATTGATGTGTTGGTGTCTACTCGAAGTAAAGATTAAAATAATCCATTGTCGTTGTGAAATGGTCAGGCTACAGATAAACCTACCACTTTAACTTCAACCTCATATGACTCGGCTCTACTGCCTATCATTCTAGAGTTAACAATAAAGCCGCCGAAGGAAGTAGTTCATAAATCGACATTAAAACATCGAGTTCATACAAATAAAAGTTATAATGCAGTATAAGACTTGGCTCAGTCACCTTATGTTATGTCAACGCTTGAGGTTCCTCAGAATTTTACCTCCCAGAAGTACGCATTGTTGTTCGTGATTGGTCGAATCGATCCGACAGATTCAAATCTTGTAGTATTTAATAACACGGGCTATGTGCCACATTTACCAGCACAACTAGCATTGTTGATTCAAGCACATGTCTTGAATCACCTCATTGATCACACTATCATTGATGAAGGCACATATACTTGTATCATGTCCATGAGTTACTGGAAGTCACTTGGCTACCCTCCATTCCATAATAGTATTTATTTTTTCAGGATCTACTGATATACCTTCAGCATAAATAACATGGCCTAAATATTGGATTTGTTCTCTGTAAAAATCACATTTACTGAATTTGGCATAAAGTTGATGATACCTCAACATTTTTAGTACCATTCATAAATGTTCCTTGTGTTCCTCCATGGTATTTGAGTAAATTAATATATCACCAATTAATATCAGAACAAATTTATCGAAAAACGGATAAAAAATGGCATGCATCAAACTCATGAAAGTTGTTGGTGCGTTGGTTAATCCAAACAGTAAAACCACGAACTCATAATGCCCATATCAAGTACGGAAGGTTGTTTTATATATATCCTCATATTTTATATGTATTTGGCGATATCCATATCTTATATCTATTTTCGAAAATACAATTTACCCCTTTACTTTATCAAAAAGATCATATATCTGTGGGAGTGGATATTTTTTCTTAACAGTCAATTTGTTAAGCTGCCTGTAATCCATACATATTCGCCTCATACCATCCTCCTTTCTCACGAATAGTACTGGTGCCCCCCAAGGAGACACACTAGGACAAATGTATTCCTTGTCCAAAAATTCCTGTAGTTGCATTTTCAACCCAGTCAGCTCAAGTACACTCATTCGGTATGGTGCTCATGACACCGGTGCTGCCATGGGCATTAGTTCGATGGTGAAATTAATATCCCACTTTGGAGGTAATCCCGGTATATTTTCCGGAAACACATCCATAAAATCTTGTACCACCGGTATATTTTCCAACATAGGGATATTATCTTTAGAATTGGAGAATCCTACTTGAATAGCATAAATTTGACATCCTTTTCTAATGCATTTACCCAGCTGGCATGCAATGATGGGGCACAATTGAAGTGGTTTATTAATTCCTTGTAAATCCTAGCGAGTTCCATCTTCAGCCTTAAAATAGATGATTTTCTTTTTGAAATCTACTAGTGAGAAATTCCCTTCCAACCAATCCATTCCTAGTAATATATATCATAGGAACCCAAAGGTAGAATATTCAACTCAACATTTATATGTTTATTTCCAATTTCTAAGGGACAATTTGAAACTTTAGCGTTAACTCTTCTCTTTGCCCTAGTGGCCAATTGTACCAGCCAGGGAATTTTAAATTTCTGGCTCTGCAAGTCACACTTTTCAACTATTCGGGGATTTACATAACTTAAGCTGGCACCAGGATCAGCCAAAATAGAAACGGTTTGGGAATATAACTTACCTTCCAGTTCTATCATGGTCGATTGGTAATCTACTTTCCGATATTCTAGTGCCATGTTAATTCTTGGTATATTTCGGGCAATATCCCCCACTGTGGATGTCTCTTGCAGATTGGTTGCACGTTTCGCTTCTCCCACAGTGAGGACAATTCTTATAATAATGTGTCTCACCACAACCCCATCACTGTAGTAGCAGTTTTTGGATCTACACATGATCTGGTATACTGGAAGATTTAGTGGGTAATTCTTCTGTTGGTCATTTGGGTTTTTTCTGGTTTCTTCCATATTATTTATTTGTTGGTTTCTTGCAACATTTTTATAGTTTCTAGATCTGCTACCTTTAAAATTTGAAGTACCTTTCTGCCCTTTCTTTAGAGGCCAATTCTTACCAGCATTTCCTTTTACCTTGGACTGCTGATAGCACGTTCGTGCTTTTCGAATCACCTCATCCATAGTTTTTGGATTCACAAATCCTCGCACATTTTTAAATTCCTCCCACCATAATGTGGCTTTTTCCCGCAGTTGGTAAATAGCCAAGCGAGCTTTGAGTTTGCTTCTATATTCAAAAGCTTGAAAATATTTGTTCATGTTAATTATCCATCCTTCTGCTACCTCTTCAGCCTCTCCATCGAATGTAGGAGGTTTAATTTTCTAGAATTCACCTTGTAGATCTACTTTCTATTTTTTTCATCTCCTGTTGATCTGAAACATTTCCTGACTCTGCTTCATTATAAGTCTTGTTTTTATTTCTTCGCTGGGTATGGCTTCCTTCCGGCTTATCATTAGCTTGTTGTCCCTGTTCACCCTCTTCTTGGGTATCTCTCTCTGGGCTCAGTTGGGATGTCCCTTGATTCAGCTTATTTGAGAGGCTTTTAAGAATAATCTCCTGTTCTCGGATTAACCTCTCATTATCACTTCTTACTCGAAGCATTTCTTCCTGCAACTATTGCACCGTATCTGAAAGTATACTGGTTTGTAGTTGTTGTTCCTTGAGTAGTTTGTTGGTTTGTTGATGTTCATCCACGCTCAACTCCACCCACATTTCTGGGTTCATATATGGGTTAGACAGGGGGTGAGCTTCCCTTTTAGCTCTGGGAGCTTGATATTCAGACCCCCTCCTCATTGTATTCTGTCAACCCCTTCTTCCTATTTCTGTGCACAATTTTACACACACCCAATGTTATTTATGTTGCGCATTTGGGTCCCAGCATGTGAACGCTGCTCTGATACCAAATGTGACATCTATCCATAAAAAGGAATTAAAAAATGACCTTTATTCACTTTTCAAACAAAATGCACATAAAGATCTAATTAACACTACTTATCATATTGTATTACTACCAGTACCTATCTCATTATTGAGAATTTTCATTAAATATACCTCATAAAACAACTATGGAAGAACTATAGGTATGGAGCGGAATTTTAGTTTTAATTTTTGTGTTGATTAAACCTCGTTTCAGTACCAATGCACACTATTTATATTTTGTACATTTGTTAATTATTACTCACAGATATTTGACTTAAATAAATCTCTGTGGCATCGAATCTGCTGTCATTTAATTTGCTTGACACCTGGAAGCAATCAACACCATTTATGGGGTTTTTTTATCAACAGTTGCGATGTTAGATGGGACCGTTAGGGTAATACCCTTACCCCCAAACCCTAACCATTATTTCCATTTGTCGTCACTACAAGGGTAGCTCGACTG
Source organism: Pinus albicaulis (assembly GCA_034641835.2). Classification (NCBI taxonomy): domain Eukaryota; kingdom Viridiplantae; phylum Streptophyta; class Pinopsida; order Pinales; family Pinaceae; genus Pinus; species Pinus albicaulis. Next base: position 15,434 of record JAXQQM020074079.1, read on the forward strand.
ATCTCCTCGGAATGTGTCTCCTCCTTTCGCCCTTGGCGACTTGAGGTAACGATTATCTGCTTGTTTCTTTGCTACTTTCCAATGTTGGTCTTGCTTGCTGGGTTAAATGAATCTTTACAATCCCTCAGGTGTTTGAAACATTGTTATTTTTTTGCAGTTTTACATGCTTGACAATGGTGTAACAGGGTTCCTCACTTTTCTATTGCTTCTCGGCATGGTTTTGTGTTCAAGATACCATTCCCAGTCTTTGTGGAGTTTTACATTATCTGCACTTATCTCCATCTGGAATGATAGTTTCCCAGCACCAACGTGGCCAAGTTAGGTAAGATGTTGACACTTACCCTCTTCCTCTGGTTAATAATTTCAGAGTTTAGAGTAATACATAGCTGAAATCTCACAGTTTTCTATTGTTTTCTGTCTCAGGTCTTATTGTTCGAACCCTAATGCATCTGTAAGGTATTCTATTTCATTTTTTCTTTAGTGTCCTAATTTTCTTTGACTGGTTTTCATTCTAACCAAACGTCTAGGTTTTCTAACATATTTTCGTTGTCTTGTAGGTAATCTCAAGACTATGAATCTTGCCAACAACCATGTTTAATAAATTCCCTACCTTAGTTTATGACAACTTGTCCATTTTTCCAGGTATTTCTTGAACCTACAGTGGGGTCTTCTCTGAGTTGTTTCATGTTCTGGTCCTATATTGGACTACTCTCTGTTTGATTGATGAAATGCGTTGTTCTGTCAATTTTATGAGGGCCACTAAGGCTCTCGCTCCTTTGTGGATGTAAATTAGCCCTCTATGGACCTACTATTAAATGTATCAATTAATTATGTTTAAGAGTGAGTTTGAAAAAAGACTGGTATTTAAGTTGGACAGTGAGACTATGTTTTTATTTATATCGTGTTTATGGAATTTTACTCTGGCTCTCCTTCAGTTTTGGTTCGGTGCTTCGGCTAGAACATAAGTGTATTCATCTGCTTCTTATATAATGTCAGATCTGGTTACCGCAAGAAATGTCTTTTGCTATGAATTATATGTTCATTTGTATCTTACAGCTATTCGAGTTCCCTTAATAGTTTTTCGTTATGAATGTCCAGCTATTCTTCCACAGTCTTTAATTAGATAATAATAGATTTGGTTCTTTTGGTTTAACATGACGCCTCCAATTACTTAACCTATGATTGTTGTAGTCTCCTAGACTGTGTGCTCGCATTCGGGCATGTTTTCTTTTCTGTGGAAATGACTAGATTATTTAAGAATTCTATTGACATTTGGATTACCTCCTTCTGAGGGTTTCGATGTTTAAATATCTTTCTTTTCTTCAATCTTAAATCTATCGTGATTGTCGTTAACTGTATTTCTATAGAACATATAAATGTTTCCCATGTTTGTTTAATTATATTTTCTATTATACTCAACAGTATCAACACCAACTCTAATTTTAAGTTTAGTACCTTTTTTTTATAAATAGTATGCTTTCAAGTTATAGAAATACAGATGACCAGACCATCGTTCAGAATGGGTTTTATTTCTCAAACCCTTAGTCCATATAAGGTTTTCCTATATCTTTGTAAGATAGATTGTTTGTTCTGGGGACTCCCCCCGGATGGACTAACTGTCCCTTTTCATTCTGTAGCCTCTATGTTTTCTGGAGATTTTCAATTCTGTTCATCAGTTTCTACAGAGCCAAATATGACATTCTTTACAACTTGAAGTGTTATCTATGCTTTCTTAGAATTCTTTTCCTTAACTAAATATACATCACAAAGTATTTTAGAAAACATACAACCACTCTGAATTAAGTAGTTATTTCACTCCTATAAATAGTCTATTTAGCAATCCTTTAGAAATAATAGTTGCTATTCTAGTGCAATCAACATTCACAATTTAAAGAAATAAACATACTTAATAAAATCATATTTAAGACCTTTCCTTCAACCCTGTCTTGGGTTTATAATACTTATCTCAATTAAGCAAGCTGATGGTAACCTCCCAAGCATGAGAGAGGCGATTACATCCTCAGCTCCCCCCGTGCTCCTCACCAGAGTAGGATTAATTAGCAGTTCTGTTGGAGAAAGGCCTCAAGACCTATGTCCATCCTCTTTTCCAATGTCAGGTTGCAGAGTTCCATTGGTACAAACCAACTCTGGACCACTCTCACCCTACACGCCTTCTCTTCTCATTACACAGAACCCCTTTTCCTCTATGGGATTTCCCTTTTATCCCCATAGGAAAAGGTAACTGTCGCTTTAGTCTAATTACTAACTACTATGGAATCTTAAAAATTTTACCCATGAGTTTATGGAAACCACACCATAAAATAATTCTTTATTCAAATGGAAAATAAATCTTGTTCATCAATTGATTAACATACTATTTAATCTTGTTTTACATAAAAAGTCAAATGTATAATTTAAAGTAGCATAAAGAAATTAATCCAGGTGTTACAATTAGCAGTTGTGTTGTTGGATCCTTGTTATTTCTTCCCAAGTTTATATATATATATATATATATATATATATATATATATATATATATATAATTTATTAATTTTTATTATTTATTTGTGTTTTTTTTATATAAAAATTCAATGTATAATTTAAAGTATAAGGAAATTAACTGGGCACAGCAATTAGCATTTGTTGGATCCTCGTTATTTCTTCCCAAGTTTATATATATATATATATATAATTTCTTAATTTTTATTATTTATTTGTATTTTTGTTCTAATTAATAATAAACTATTAATTATTTTATTTTTTTCATTATTAATTGATTGATTTATTAATTTAATTTAATTTATGTGTTTATTTATTTATTTACTTATTTTTATTTATCTATTATTATTATTATTATTAGGTTTGATCATTATTATTTTTTATAGAATTTTAGCTTTTGTGATCCATCGTAAAATTATGTAGAATCTTTTTCGGTAACAATCACATTCATCACATTCATCGGGACTAGGTGAGGGATCAGATCCGGACGTTGAGTTTAAATAGATGCAAAAATAGCTATACTAGCCGTTAGGACGTTGAGTTTAAATTTTTAGAATTAATTTATTTTTTCCCAAATATTATTTTTATTTTAGTGTTTTTGTTATTTAGATTTGACTCAAATATTTTGTATTTAAGTTTGATTATTTATTATTTTTATTTATTTTTAATTTTTAAAATTAATTGTTTTGATTATTTAAGTTTGACTCAAATATTATTTTTATTTTTTTATATTATTATATTGATTTTATTAGTTATTTTATTTATTTTTTATTTAGGTTTGAATTAAATATTATTTTTAGATATTCATTTCATTAAAAATTTTCTTTTGATTAATTATTTTCCTTAATTCAATATTAACAACTATGTTATAACAATTATTTCTTTATATTAAAATTTTATTTATTTAGTCAAATCTCAGTGTTATGGCTAAAACAAAATTTGTATTTAGCTATTTAAATTGATGTCAAGATGTGGTTCTTCATCTTGTCTTAGTGATGAACTACAATGGATTGTTCTAAACACATCCACAAAATTGTGATTGAAATCTGTAACATTCAAGTTAAGTAAAATACCCAAAATTTACCATATATAAAAAAAAATTAAAATTCGATGGTAATAACCATTAATCAAATCCTAGTCTTGCCGAAGTTCATGACAATTTAATTCATTCCGTAAATAAATACAACTTGTCACTTAATACTTATGACCTGTGCATTATTCGGATTTCTATGTTTAATTACAACACTGTACAAGCTTATGATTTGGATAATGTTTTCGATGTGAACATCTTACTCCGCACCACAGTTTGGTTAAGTCATTGATTCTGATTTTATTATGAGTACCCGGTCTTTGAGTCCTCGGTTGCCACGTCTTTACATATTAAATGAGGTTATGGGCTTTCCGCTCCTTGGAATGTGGTTTTTCTGTGTAATGGTTAATATGCTGACATTGAATACCGACGAGCGTTATGGCCGGAAGCTCTTGATCTGTGCATTCTCCAGCTCGCAATCTCCTCGCTCTCGATCTGCCCGTGATCCAACGGTGCGCAGACTTCGAGGGTGGGGTAATGACCTTCGTCCCCTTCTGTCTTTTCCAGTTCATTTTCATTGCTTTCCTCTTTCGACGGGGTTCTGGAGCTCCCGGCCAAACTGGGACTTGGCCGAGCATGTCGCCTGGTTCGTTCAGCAATAGACAGGGTTCGATTCTGCTAATGAACAAGGTTTGCTCCTGCAATGGACAGGGTTTGCTTCCTCGCATCGCCTCTGGTAACCAAACTGCGTTTTCCTCCTTTTTAATCTGTGTTTCAATCAACTTGTAAGTTATCGTTGATTAAGTTTTACAGAGTTGGGGTTTAACAATTTTCGTTTCAGGAATTACACTTCCTATCCAAGGCGCTCCTCGAGAGGGTTGAAGCTGTTCGGAAGTCTTCCTCGCGCGGGTACCCTTAAACATCCTCACCAGGTAATGTACAGTGTTTTGACAGAAAACACATTGTTCCCCTTAGTGTTTTGCCTTTTCACAAGATTAAGATTACTCGTTCTCCTACTAATTATGTCTACTCTGTGCTAAATGCAGGTATACTGCCCTTGCTCCTGAACTTGAAGCTTTGAATCCCATTTTTTTTTTCTTTTGGCATGCGAGAAGGGGTTTTAATTCGGCTCCCATTCACAGGTACCCCTCGAGACGACAGATCAATTTCTCAGGAAAGAAAATCAAGGCTTTATCTTTACTCCATTCCAGGAGGGTTCCTATCCTAGAGTCTGTAGTCACAGAGGTTCAAGTTGTTAGTTAAGGAAGTCTCTGGAATTACTGTTTAGAATTTTTCCGTTTAAGTATAACCCGAGTTCCAGGGTTTTGAGTCTGCTTAGTTTTATTTTTAACTATGGATAATGCCTTCCGAAAGGCTAAGGAGTCCGCACTCCCGTGATTGATTCTCTGCTTTGTTACTATTAAACCCTCGACAGAGGAAATGTCTGCTCTGTAATAAACATTTTGGTTTATATGCTCATATCGGTTTTCTGGTACCGCGACAGTTAGTACATGGAGGTGTAGGAGATATATGCATATATGTGAATGGAACAGTTTAATGCAATTTCCTTTTTCTCAAACTGTTAAATGGAATGTTTATGGACTTAACTATTTTCTCTGTCACGACTTATATGCTTAGATGGTTTTCTGTGAAGTTCTCTGCTTATAATTCTATGCGTTGATGTTGCTTCGTTGAACGTAACGCTATTTGATAGAATTTGTTGTTTTGCTATGAGTCTTCTGGGTACAGTGCTTGTTATCCGGCATGGTATCACATTTAATTTTCAGTTACTACCATACAGTACGCATTAGTTTTCCGCTTTCGGGTCTTCCTTATCACTAGGTAGTGGGGTGGCCGGACCACCTTCTCTGTCCGAGCGATTTCATAACCAATGGCGACATGTCCAGGGGCGGAAGGTCGAACTTTCCTGCCCTATGGGTTAACGCCCCCCCCCTTGCTAGTTGCATAGCCCAGAAACAAGTTTTGTATTTGTATACTCTTCTTGTTTGTCCAGAATCAAAAGTATAAGTATACTAAGACTACATTTTTTTGTTCACTGTGCATAATAGGTAAATCTACATTTCTTCTGCTATATTAATCCTTCACAGTAATTCTCGGCTCGGTTTCTTTTATTCAATGCAAAATTATACTACTCATCTCACAACAGTACTGTACAGAAAGGAAATACATTATGTCTGTCATTTAGCCCTATTCCTATTTCTCTTCACAGCGAGACTATTTTATTTACAGTAATTTGATAAATTCACTTAGTAATAAAAGTGCAGAATAATATTTGCAGTCAACAACTTCTGTAATGGTAAACTCATCTGTTTTCAAGATAGCTGTAGATGCCCGTTTCCTCCCAACCACGAACTGGGCAATTACATACCCAGTTCTCCCCCGAGCTTCACGCCTGTAATTATTATCACTGAGATAATTCTGGAGGAGGTATTCGGACAATCCGGTCCAGCCCTCCAACTCCAGTGGAACAGAAGTCTGGGGAGAACTCGAGACAGTCCGGTCCAGTCTCCAATCCAGCTGACACTCTGATCTGGCAATCGTTCTCCAGGAACACAGAGTCTTTTTCCTGTTTCAGAACCCCAAAACTCTCTTGGAATTTTCTACTTATTCCAGGGTTTCTGTGGGAAAAACTGTGTAACTGTTTCTTTTCTGTTCCAACTAACTCCAGGTCCTGTTTTTACTTTACCATAAATTTTTAATCAAGAAAAACTAATTTCTTAGTAACTTTTATTTCTCATCAAAATTAAATTTGTTCAGAAATTCCAAATAACAGCAGTCACAATTAACTCATAATTAGTTAACAAAAATTAATCATTTGTTAATGGCTAAGAGGGTGGTTACAGTTTTCCCCCTCTGGAAGAGAACACCGTCCCTGGTGTTCTTATCCTAGTTCAGAAAAAAAAAAAGCTCAGGATAAGCTTCCCGAACAAAATTCTCGTCTTCCCAGGTAGCTTCCTCGGGTCCAAAGTGCTTCCATTGCACTTTAACCTGGGCGATGGCTCGTTTCCGGAGCATGATTTCCCTCCGGTCGATGATACTGTGGGGCTCGACCAGAAACTCCCCGTCTGGTTCTACCTGCACACAGTGAACTTAAGTTAATGAACAAGTTCTTATCATCGCATTAATATTTATCAATTAGGCTTATTCACTACCTGTATGTTCTGCCAATGTATTATGTGTCTTGGATCATGAACATATCGTTTTAATAACGATACGTGAAAAACATTATGCACCTGAATGTGACTAGGAAGAGCCAAACGATATGCTACCGGTCCTACTCTCTCCAGTATCTGGAAAGGGCCGCAGAACCGGGGTGCTAATTTAGCACAAGACGCCCATCTCAATGTGCTTTTCTTTGGTTTAATCCGGACATGTACATGATCCCCAATCTCATATTCACGGTACGATCTCTTTTTATCTGCATACACTTTCTGCCTGTCTTGTGCCGCTTTCAAGTTCTGTCTAATCTTCCTCACCTCTGCTTCCATCTCTGCTAACATGTCTGGTCCCAGCATGATTCTATTCTCGGGACTGCTCCAATTAATGGGAGTTCTGCATTGCCGCCCATATAGTGCCTCGAACGGGCTCATTTTTAAGGATTCTTGGTATCCATTGTTATAAGCAAACTCTATTAAATGAAGATACTCCTCCCATTTAACTGGTTGCTGCATGACATACATTCGCAGCATGTCCTCCAGTACCTGATTTACTCGCTCAGTTTGACCGTCGGTTTGCGGGTGGTAAGCAGTACTAAAATGTACTTGCGTTCCCAATCCTGAAAACAGAGTCTTCCAGAAAGCTGATGTAAATTTTACATCTCTATCCGAAATAACAGTCTTAGGAATGCCGTGCAGTCTGAATATTTCACGCATGAATAAATCTGCTATTTGTACTGTCTTATAAGTGGATTGGACAGGTATAAAATGTGCCGACTTACTAAGTCGATCCACAACTACCATTATGGAATCATTACCTCATTTTGTTTTCGGTAATCCGGTGATAAAATCCAACGAGATCACCTCCCATTTCCATTCAGGAATGGGTATAGGCTGCATTAATCCAGCCGGATGCCGATGCTCAACCTTCACCTGCTGGCACTCTAAACATCTGCTTAGATAACTCGCGATATCCTTCCTCATGCCTGGCCAACAATAGTCCTTTCTTATTGCTGTCAGCATTTTTTGATATCCCGGATGTCCTGCATAATTGCTTCTATGATACTCATCCAGTATCATGGTTTTTAATTCCATCCTGTTTGGGATAACTATCCTCTTTTTGAAAATCAGCAACCTATCCTGGTTAATCCCATATTCCCTTGGTTCACCTTGTTCTCCAGATTCCTGTGTTTGCTGCCACAAATATTTATATTCAGGATCCTTGTCTGCTTCTTTTCTGATTTGCTCCAGGAACTTGTTTTCAATCTGATTAACATATAACTCATAAATGTTATGCAGCTTCCTACTTAATGCATCTGCAACCTTATTCTCCTTCCCTTTTACGTGCTGTAGATCAATATCGAACTCACTCAAGAAGGCATTCCATCTAGCCTGCCGAGAGTTTAAGTCAGCTTGCTTAAAGTAGCTGGTTAGACTACTATGATCAGTTTTTAACACAAACCTTTTTCCAAGTAAGTAATGTCTCCATACACGGAGAGCGTGCACAACTACAGTCAGCTCTAAATCATAAGCTGAGTATCGTTGCTCATGATCCTTCAGTTTGCGGGATTCGTATGCAATTACCTTCCCTTCTTGTGACAACACAGCCCCAACACCTTCCTTACACGCATCCGTACAAACCTCAAATTCCTTACTCGGGTCTGCCACACTTAACACGGGTGCTGTTGTCAATAATTGCTTCAGTCTTTCAAAACTGTCCTGACACTCCTTGGTCCATTTGAAAATTTTCCCTTTCCTTTGCAAAGAGGTAATGGGAAAAGCTATCTTGGAGAATCCTCTTATAAACCGCCGGTAATAGCCGGCCAGACCCATAAAAGACCTTATATCTGCCACACTCTGTGGTACCTTCCATTCCATAATAGTTTTAATTTTCTCCGGGTCCACTGCTATACCTTTTTCAGATATTACATGTCCAAGATACTGTATTTCTCCTTTGAAAAAATCACATTTACTAAATTTTGCATACAGCTGGTGCTTCCTAAGCATTTCCAGCACCATTCGCAAATGCTCCCTGTGTTCTTCCTCATTCTTAGAGTAAATCAGTATGTCATCAATGAAAATTAACACAAAGTTGTCCAGATAAGGGTGGAAAATACTATGCATCAGCCTCATAAAGGTGGCTGGTGCATTGGTTAGCCCAAAAGGCAATACCACAAACTCATAGTGGCCATACCTTGTGCGGAAAGCAGTTTTGTGAATGTCTTCATCCTTAATTCTAATCTGGTGATAGCCAGATCGCAAATCGATCTTTGAGAACACAGTAGCTCCTCTAACTTGGTCGAACAGGTCATCAATACGGGGTAGGGGATACATGTTCTTAACAGTCAACTTATTTAACTGGCGATAATCCATACACATGCGCATGGTTCCATCCTTCTTTTTAACAAACAGCACTAGTGCTCCCCAAGGGGATACACTGGGTCGTATATACCCCTTATCCAGTAATTCTTGGAGCTGCATCTTTAGTTCTGTCAACTCTGGTACACTCATTCGGTAAGACGTCCGGGAAACTGGTGAAGCTCCTGGTAGCAGCTCTATTGTAAAATCAACATCTCTTTTAGGCGGTAATCCGGGTACTTCCTCCGGAAACACATCCTGAAATTCCTGTATCACAGGTATGTCCTCCAGCAGAGCTGCCTTATCCTTAGCCTCTGGTAATCCAACTTGGATGGCATACAGCCTGCATCCCTTCCTAATGCATTTTCCCATTTGGGAAGCTGTAATTGGGCGTAATTGTGTAGGCTTCCTTATGCCTTGAATTTCTTGGCGATTCCCATCCTGATCTCTATAATAAATTTTCTTTTCCTTACAATCTAGAAGTGTCCAATGCTTTTCCAGCCAATCCATACCCAGCAACACATCATAGGATCCCAAGGGCAGGATATTTAAGTCTACTACTAATTTTTGTCCACTGATGTGTAGTGCACAGTCTGGTATCTTGGCACTAACTTTTCTTTTAACTCTTGTGGCTAACTGAACCAACCAGGCCTTCTTAAATTTTTGAATTGGCAACATACAGATTTCTACTAATTTAGGGCTTATATAACTTAAACTTGCTCCTGGATCTATCAAAACAGAAACAGTTTGAGATAACAGTTTACCTTCCAGCTCTATCATGGTAGGTTGAAAATCAGCTTGTCGGTCCTCCAATGCTGCGTTAATTCTGCGTATGCTTCGTGCCACATCTCCTACCGTAGAGGCCTCCTGTAAATTAGCTACTGTTTCAGTCTTTCCCCGCTGCAGGAAATCTCGATAATAATGCGCTGCTCCGCAGCCCCAACACTGCAGAGGTGGCCTCTGACTATGAGTCTGCTCAGGTTTGCTAGAAGCCTCAACAGTTTTGTCCTCCCCAGGCCACCTTATCCTCTGATGGTTCCTACCAAATTGCTTATTAATTGAATTCCTGGCAGAGCTCCTGAATTTACTGGTTTTGCTTCGGTTAAAACCAGCACCGCTCCTGTTTTCCTTCCTTGATTGCCACCCTTTTCCTTGGTCTACCTTGGTCTTCGTTTGCTGATAACACAGTCTCGCTTTTCTGATGGCCTCATCCATGGTTTTAGGATTTACAAATTCGATACGCTCCTTCATGTGGGAGGGTAAACTGCTCAGGAATCTTTGAACTTTGGCCTTCTCCTCCCTTCAGTATGGTACGTAGCGCAATAATGATGTAAACTTAGCAATAAACTCATCCATGGTCAACTGTCCCAGCCGCAGATCATGGAATTCTCGAGCCTTTTCATCGTAAAAACGCTCAGTCAAGTACTTGTCCTTGAAATACTATTGAAACTTATCCCATGTCACATCCTGATCCTCTATTCCCCGCACATTCTTCACTTCTTCCCACCATAAGGTGGCTTTATCTTTCAGCTGGTAAATGGCTAACCGAGCTTTAAGTCCACTGTCATAGTCATACACCTGGAAGTACTTGTTCATGTTAATCAACCAAGCTTCTGCCACTTCTTCCTTTTCTCCATCGAAAGTAGGTGGCTTTATCTTTCTGAATTCTCCATGTAATTCCACCCTCTGTCTTTTACCTGCCTTCCGTTCGGTTTCATTTTCCGATTCAGCTTCATGAAAATTCCTGTTCAGATTACTTCGCTGTGATGGACTTCTTTCCTTCCGATTCATCTCTTGTTCATCTGTCTGCTGTTCATTCCCTTCTTGGAATTCCCTACCAGCACTGGGGTTCTCATTCCTGTGATTTTGTTTATCATAGAGGCTCTTCAAGATTCTCTCCTGCTCTTGCATCATTCTTGCATTTTCTCTTCGCACCCTCTCCATTTCTTCCTGCAATTGTTGTACTGTGTGTACAAAAATGCGAGTCTGTTGCTGTTGCTCTTCAATCAGCCTATTCGATTGCTGATGTTGTTCTATTCCCAGCTGCACCCACATTTCGGGGTTACCCTCTGGTGGTGGCGGCAGTTCTCCGCCACTTCGAGGTGGCGGTTGAGACGGTGTTCGCCTCATTTGTCCTTCCACCTGATTTACTGGACTGTGCATGAGTAACATACAGTTTAACGTCAGTTGACCCTAATAGGGCCCAGCGTTGTAACGCTGCTCTGATACCACTTGTAACATTCAAGTTAAGTAAAATACCCAAAATTTACCATATATAAAAAAAAATTAAAATTCGATGGTGATAACCATTAATCAAATCCTAGTCTTGCCGAAGTTCATGACAATTTAATTCATTCCGTAAATAAATACAACTTGTCACTTAATACTTATGACCTGTGCATTATTCGAATTTCTATGTTTAATTACAACACTGTACAAGCTTATGATTTGGATAATGTTTTCGATGTGAAGATCTTACTCCGCACCACAGTTTGGTTAAGTCATTGATTCCGATTTTATTATGAGTACCCGGTCTTTGAGTCCTCGGCTGCCACGTCTTTACATATTAAATGAGGTTATGGGCTTTCCGCTCCTTGGAATGTGGTTTTTCTGTGTAATGGTTAATATGCTGACATTGAATACCGACGAGCGTTATGGCTGGAAGCTCTTGATCTGTGCATTCTCCAGCTGGCAATCTCCTCGCTCTCGATCTGCCCGTGATCCGACGGTGCGCAGACTTCGAGGGTGGGGTAATGACCTTCGTCCCCTTCTGTCTTTTCCAGTTCATTTTCATTGCTTTCCTCTTTCGACGGGGTTCTGGAGCTCCCGGCCAAACTGGGACTTGGCCGAGCATGTCGTCTGGTTCGTTCAACAATAGACAGGGTTCGATTCTGCTAATGAACAGGGTTTGCTCCTGCAATGGACAGGGTTTTATTCCTCGCATCGCCTCTGGTAACCAAACTGCGTTTTCCTCCTTTTTATTCTCTGTTTCAATCAGCTTGTAAGTTATCGTTGATTAAGTTTTACAGATTTGGGGTTTAACAATTTTCGTTTCAGGAATTACACTGCCTATCCAAGGCGCTCCTCGAGAGGGTTGAAGCTGTTCGGAAGTCTTCCTCGCGCGGGTACCCTTAAACATCCTCACCAGGTAATGTACAGTGTTTTGACAGAAAACGCATTGTTCCCCTTAGTGTTTTGCCTTTTCACAGGATTAAGATTACTCGTTCTCCTACTAATTATGTCTACTCTGTGCTAAATGCAGGTATACTGCCCTTGCTCCTGAACTTGAAGCTTTGAATCCCATTTTTGTTTTCTTTTGGCATGCGAGAAGGGGTTTTAATTCGGCTCCAATTCACAGGTACCCCTCGAGATGACAGATCAATTTCTCAGGAAAGAAAATCAAGGCTTTGTCTTTACTCCATTCCAGGAGGGTTCCTATCCTAGAGTCTGTAGTCACAGAGGTTCAAGTTGTTAGTTAAGGAAGTCTCTGGAATTACTGTTTAGAATTTTTCCGTTTAAGTATAACCCGAGTTCCAGGGTTTTGAGTCTGCTTAGTTTTATTTTTAACTATGGATAATGCCTTCCGAAAGGCTAAGGAGTCCGCACTCCCGTGATTGATTCTCTGCTTTGTTACTATTAAACCCTCGACAGAGGAAATGTCTGCTTTGTAATAAACATTTTGGTTTATATGCTCATATCGGTTTTCTGGTACCGCGACAGTTGGTACATGGAGGTGTAGGAAATATATGCATATATGTGAATGGAACAGTTTAATGCAATTTCCTTTTTCTCAAACTGTTAAATGGAATGTTTATGGACTTAACTATTTTCTCTGTCACGACTTATATGCTTAGATGGTTTTCTGTTGAAGTTCTCTGCTTATAATTCTATGCGTTGATGTTGCTTCGTTGAACGTAACGCTATTTGATAGAATTTGTTGTTTTGCTATGAGTCTTCTGGGTACAGTGCTTGTTATCCGGCATGGTATCACATTTAATTTTCAGTTACTACCATACAGTACTCATTAGTTTTCCGCTTCCGGGTCTTCCTTATCACCAGGTAGCGGGGTGGTCGGACCACCTTCTCTGTCCGAGCGATTTCATAACCAATGGCGACATGTCCAGGGGCGGAAGGTTGAACTTTCCTGCCCTATGGGTTAACGCCCCCCCCCCCCCCCTTGCTAGTTGCATAGCCCAGAAACAAGTTTTGTATTTGTATACTCTTCTTGTTTGTCCAGAATCAAAAGTATAAGTATACTAAGACTACATTTTTTTGTTCACTGTGCATAATAGGTAAATCTACATTTCTTCTGCTATATTAATCCTTCACAGTAATTCTAGGCTCGGTTTCTTTTATTCAATGCAAAATTATACTACTCATCTCACAACAGTACTGTACAGAAAGGAAATACATTATGTCTGTCATTTAGCCCTATTCCTATTTCTCTTCACAGCGAGACTATTTCATTTACAGTAATTTGATAAATTCACTTAGTATTAAAAATGCAGAAATAATATTTGCAGTCAACAACTTCTGTAATGGTAAACTCATCTGTTTTCAAGATAGCTGTAGATGCCCGTTTCCTCCCAACCACGAACTGGGCAATTACATACCCAGTTCTCCCCCGAGCTTCACGCCTGTAATTATTATCACTGAGATAATTCTGGAGGAGGTATTCGAACAATCCGGTCCAGCCCTCCAACTCCAGTGGAACAGAACTCTGGGGAGAACTCGGGACAGTCCGGTCCAGTCTCCAACCCAGCTGACACTCTGATCTGGCAATCGTTCTCCAGGAACGCAGAGTCTTTTTCCTGTTTCAGAACCCCAAAACTCTCTTGGAATTTTCTACTTATTCCAGAGTTTCTGTGGGAAAAACTGTGTAACTGTTTCTTTTCTGTTCCAACTAACTCCAGGTCCTGTTTTTACTTTACCATAAATTTTTACTCAAGAAAAACTAATTTCTCAGTAACTTTTATTTCTCATCAAAATTAACTTTGTTCAGAAATTCCAAATAACAGCAGTCACAATTAACTCATAATTAGTTAACAAAAATTAATCATTTGTTAATGGCTAAGAGGGTGGTTACAAAATCTTTCGGTGAAAATCACATCAAAATAGATTTGGTCCTAATGATGAACCACACTGGCTGGTTCGAAAAGCATCGACCAAATCTATTTTGATGTGATTTTCACCAAAAGATTTCAATCACAATTTATGGATCACAGAGGAAAAATTCCTAACGTCCACAAAACTCTCATGATGCGATTTTTACGAAAAATTGTCTTACTATATAAATGCCTAAACTCAAATATATTTTTTAATTAATATTTTATAAAATTATATATAAAAATATATAAGTTTATTTGATATTAAAGTTATGACATATTATTTTATATAACTTATAAGATTTTATAAAATAAAATTGAAAAAAAATATAGATAATCATGTAAAAAAAAAAAAGTTAAAACTTATTTTTTTAACTCACTGGTTTAATTATAGTAAATTAATATTAATTCATTTTAAATATCAAGTATTGAAAAAGTCGTTGGAATAGACATTGAAAATTAGTGTGGGGCGTGTGGGGCGTGTGGGGCGTGTGGAATTAGTGTGGGGCGTGTGGGGCGTGTGGAAAGTGAAAAAAAAATGGGAGTCCATTGGTCTTGTTTTTTCTCAATGAATTCATCACAAACACCACTGTTCCTGCCCGCCATTTGAACACACTCCACGACCACGTGTGTCAATAGGCAAATTTCTCTTTCCTCTTCAAGTTTTTTCCATGTTATTTCCCCTCTGCTTTACAGGAATGCTGTTGACTATATTAAAGTATATAAATTTGTTTATAGAATATTTTTTGTTTAATTTTTTTGGTCGGTAGATGGATTTTTTTTTAATTATCATAATTTTAAATTGGAAAAAATAATATTGTTACAAATATTTTAAAGTTGAGATTTATTATCAGTCGAAAAATATTTAAAAGAAAGTATATTTAACTTTCAACTCTCCGTAGTGTTATAAAGGCAAAGGTTATATAGTAACTAATATATGGCTTAGTTTAATTAGATTAAAATAATAATAAAAATAAAGATTTTATCACAAAAATAAAATAATTAATAAAATATTGTATTGTTAAATGTCATTACCAAATCATTATAAAATATGATTAATTATATTATTTATATTAACATATATACATTTTAATATATGTGTGTGTGAGTTTAGTATAATAATAAGGCATTTTATATTGAAAATATGGAGAAAAAAAAATTATAATTCATGAAAATAGAAATAATAGAAAATGAAAAAAACTCAAAATCAAAATGTGAAATGAAAAGGAAATAAAACTAAAAACAAAAAATTAGTAACTAATAGAAATGCAAGTTACTAAATAGCTGGCCTCAACGAGGGAAAATTTTAAGAACCCACATAAATTTATATGTATAATAAATGGGTGAATCTCCATGATACATAGGAAAAGAGGAAGGCCATTTTATCAATAATATAATATGTATATATAATTTTTTTGCTATTATCTTATAAAATCATAGTAAATCTTTCACTGAATTATAAAATCTTATAAGATCTTGGTGAATCTTTCACTAAATAATACAGACTTTGTGAAGGGCTAACAAAGTTCATAATGAGTACTTGTTTTTGACGTCGAACCCTTCAAGAATTCGTCGAGACCAGATTTTAAAATATCTACAAATTATTCAGAGAATTTCAGTCTATTATAGTCCTTGGACAAACTCTCACATTGTCTGAGATGACTAGCAGAGTTTTGTATAAGATACACGAGTTCTCCTGCATAATGTTACACCAAAAACCCTCTCCACTTGTCTCAGAACAAAGTGATTCCAAGTGACTCGGATATGCTTCAGGCTAGGCCAGTCTTCTGCATGCCCTCAGAACAAAATGGATTTTTCTCCAAGTGTGAACGTCCAACTTCAAGGAGTACTTCGACCTATCTTAGATCAATTTTTTGGAAAAATTCAACTTCAAAACTTTGACTTGTTCAAACAATTCTCTTTCGCTATACCTCATAACATACTTGCATGCCCCAACCTTGAATTGCAGAAATAAGAAAAAACAAAACCCCTCGTCTAAATCTCAAAAAGGTGTTAACCTACCTTAGAAGATTAATATGTTTGTTCTTATTTATCTCAAACAAATTTGCAAATCCTCCAAACCTTGGATGGCTTGCCTGAGAATTTCGAGATAGAATGTTTCCCTTAAATCTGTTCTCCAATTATGGCTGTTACAGGTCAATTTGGGCATCATCCCAAAACACAGATCAATATCCATTAGGGTCTATAATACTCTAAATTAGTTGCTACATGCCCTAAACAAGTCATTCCATTGGTGGTTTTCATTTATGCAAGTTTCACTGCTTATATGCCAGTTGAAATGCCCCATTGAGCCATCAACGCACCCCTAAAATGCAGTAATTGCTTTGCAGAGCATCTACTCCCATGCAATGTTGCGTTGCAGAGGATCTCGACCCACTTTAGAGTGTGTTGGTCTACTGGGAGCAATTTTTTCATTAGATTTCGGGAATATTTCAAACCGCTAGTGGCTTCTAGAAGTTGTTCCAGCTTTCACTTCATCTGATAGCTTCGAATATGGACACCATGAAGCCATTAACAATTTTATCCTCCTATTCCCATGAATAAGGAAACCTCTTCATCCATTTTTAGGAAAGCCATTCAATGATTCATTTATGTCAAACTACCTTCATCTACTTATAAATAGAGCACTGATCACAGTGCACAAGAGAGAAATATTTGTGTTAAGGAGAGTTATGTTGGTGATATCACAATTCTTGGAGGTATTGTGCATGTACTACGATCTTTTTAGATTGTTGATGCTGAATGTGATGAGGATGGGACTAAAGCTGGATGAGTGACAACGAATCGATCAACTGATTGTACTCTTCCTTCTACTTCATAATAAATACATTTGTTCCTTTCCTAATGCATGTGTCAATGATGTCATATGTGCATTTATGAATTTAATTGTAATATTCAAAAATTTTATTGGAATATTAAATTTTTGTTTTTTCACTTAGATAGGTGAATAAGTGGGTAGGGAGACCCATAAATCTCTTTATGAAGAATAAAACCACTTCTCATGTGAAATTGGATCATCATTTCAGCTTAATAAAGCACCCTAAGGTGTGAACAGGGGCTAGAGCATGTGGACTAGGTCAATGTTGACCAGATCAAAAACATTGTTATGGAAATCATGGAGGATTAATGGAGGACAACACAATCATTTAGGAGGAGTGTATGCATGACAGTAGCTCCTTTAATGAGTGGGACCCAGGGTGAGGAAGCTCACCAAGCATAAAAGGAAGAGGATGGCAGCATTAGAAGGGATGGACTTGTATTATTGATTTTGATCTTTTTAGATCTAGATTTGTCATGTGACATATCTATGCATGCTTTTGTTGTTTAGTAGGGTCTGTAGTGTTGTTTAACACAAGGGTGTTTCTGAGTGGAAATCCCACCCTCATCCTCGGGGGACTTAGAGTGCCTACTCACGAGAGGTTATCTTGAGCTGCATTACCACTATCTAGCATTTTGCCAAACTTTAGTCTCATATACAATGCAGTCTATTCCATA
This sequence comes from Pinus albicaulis, assembly GCA_034641835.2. Lineage (NCBI taxonomy): Eukaryota > Viridiplantae > Streptophyta > Pinopsida > Pinales > Pinaceae > Pinus > Pinus albicaulis. The sequence goes on from JAXQQM020074079.1 coordinate 33,118, forward strand.
TATGTGTTTTGTTGCAGGGTTGCAGTAGTGGAGGAGAGAGATCTCCAATTTCTGAGCTAGTTTTCCATTCGAGGGATCATCCTTTCATCCGGGAGACTTCTGAGGAAGTTCTTAGGGCTTCATTTTATTATTAGGCAAGAGGCGAAGTAGCAACCATCAGCTACAACGAAGTTTCCCTCAAGGACTGCGTTATTTTAGAGAGCAGCTGCAGCAGTGCACTTTTTTCCCTAGTTGGAGGAGTTGTGTTTCCTTTGAAGGGATCAACCCCTTATTTAGGAGATCTATTGGAGGGGGATCATCCATTTCATATTTCAGATCAGCCACCTCCTATCATTGATTCAATTGTAGAGATTATTCAGCCCTATGGCCAAATCTGCTATTTTTATATAGTGTGTATTTCCAGAAACCTTTTCTGGATTGTCCTAAAAATCCATTTTGGAGAACATATCTCTAGTCCTAACTCTTTTGGAGAATTGTATCAGTAGCAATACATTTTTTTATCTTTCAGTTGTTACTCTCTCTTAGACAACACAGTTTTGACATTCCAGCTTATATTGTATTAGCAACATTTCAGATTTAGGTGTATGCTTTCATGGGAGGCTTGTTAGCCCAATCTTGAGTGATGTTTTCCTCAAGATATTGTACCTATTTTTCTTTTATAATCATAATGGAATGGATCTATGGTTGTCTCATGTCTTGATCTATTTATATTTATGCATAATTATAGTTTTATGTCTTGTATTGTTGCTTTTCCTATTTTTGGAATATGATAGTGATATCAGAGCATAATCTTGTCTCAGCCTGTGAAACATCTATGTTATCAGAAGAAGAAGAAGCTTCTCACAGAAAGGAGAAGATCTACGGAAGAGACAAATGCAAGACTCCATTATTTGGAGAAATGGAGGGAAGAAAGTTTTCAAAACTTCTTCTCCGAGCTATGCATGATATTAACAGAGAAATCAAGGGAATGAGGAGGGAAATACATGAAGATCCCTAAAAGATGCTTGCATATGAAGAAAAATTCAATTCTTCATATCATGGTTGTGAGCATTCAGCCACACAATCATATTCACAACGCTCTACTATGCCTACATTCATAGCAAGAGATATGGAGGAAGGAGATGCACCCCAGGAGGAGACTCTTGGTGATTATCTACAAAAATATGAATCTCAATCTCAGAGGTTCAAAGAGCATCTAAACTTCCAAGGGTTTTTCCAAATCAAGGAGGATAGAAGGCCTAGTAATCACAATAGAAGCAAGAGGTCCAAGCAGCATGCTTTGGGTAGATTCTTTCTACCTTCTTTTGATGGGTCACCTAAATGCACAGTTAGGGCTTGGGTGAAGGAGCTAGACACCTATTTCCAACAACACCAAGTTTGAGAACAAGAAGCCATTAGAGTAGCAGTGCTGAATCTTGAATCTAAGGCTTATGCCTAGTGGTTTTATGAATCTTCTTCATTGAAAAATGAAATTATATCTACTTATGTAAAGTTCACTGGGATGTTAGTGAAAATATTTGATCAAAGACATTTTGAAAGTTCGTTGGGTGAGCTAGCCAAGCCCAAGAAATCAGAACCTTTGCATGAGTTGGAAGGATCCATGAAACCAACTCCATTTCACAACATTGTTGAGGGGGTTAAAGATTTGCAAATTTCTTTGCCAAACGGAAAAGCCCCACTTCAGCAAAAACTTTCTTCTCAAGAAGAAGACATGAGGATTCCTCCTTCAAGAGGGGATCAAGCCAAAGGATCCCTTAATGATGAGGTATTCTCCAATGATGAAGAGAAGGAAGAGGAAGATCTGGAAAGAGCCTCCACCGTTGTGACGGCATGAGGAGATCCACCACTCTTTGGAGATGGAGATGAAGAAATTTCTTTTACTAGAGGATCTCTTGTATCTTTGCAAGAAGTTCCAAAGGATCTCATATATGAAGATCAAGAGCAACATGTGTCTATGTTGATAGGCAATGAGACAAAAAAATGGAGGAAGTGTGTTCCAACATTGACCACAGTTTTGGGGACATACACCATGATAGATCACTTCTTTGTGATTAAGACTCTTGACACCAATATGACCTTGGGTGTGCATAGGTTGATTACATTGAAGAAGAACACCTTAAACTGTGAAATCTTGTAGAATGTAGGAGAAGATGAGAAGGATCGCCAACATCAAGTGATTGGGAACATACACACCCATCCTTTTCAGGAGGTTTATGTAAAAAATCAAGAGGATGATTTGTGCAGTGAGGGTAGGGAAAAATAAGTCCACTCACATATACAACCTGCTCTAGGCCTTGATGTTTCATTACATGGAGGCATTCCACCAGGGAGACCCTCTGATTGGAATATGATCAAAGATTTCTCTCAACATGGTGCATCATTGATAGATTTGGCTAAGGGAGGAGCCTTGGGAGAAGTTGGCACAACGCAGAGAGCCTCTAATTGGTTCAAAGGAGGGATTAGCAATTTTCTGATATGGACATTGCCATCTCCCACTCAGTTATTTGCGCTGAAATATGATGATTCGGGAATCTATGATGGCATAAGAATGGTGTCAAAGGGCTATTCTATAGCCTTGGAGCAACAAATGATACTTTCACACATGAGAAATATTTCTGAATATGACAAGAGGTTATTGAAACTCTTGTATGCATTGGCCAAACTATGGAAGTTTTGGATGGGCAATACCTTCCAAGATGAGGTTGACCTCCATGTACTTCAATATGGTCTTGGGCAAGATCAACTGCAAAGGAGGCAACAAAAGTGGGGTAGCAATACTCCAACATGTGGCTTTGGCATTGAGCATGTCAAAGAGGAGAGCTATGATGTGATAGGTGCTGTATTTCAGACTTCAACAACACCATCATTGTTGAGGAGCATAAATCCATATTGGGAGTCCCAACTATTGGTGGAATATTCTAAGAACCTCTTCACATGTAAGGTTCTTGATGGGAAAATGACAAATGGGAGGTATATATTGGTTGATGGAGTCATTTATTTCCATGATCAGATCTACTTGACTAGAGACTCCAAGCTCAAGAAGGAGATTCTACATGTAGCATATGAGGCACTTTTTTCGGGACATGTAGACTTCATTGAGTCTTATCACACCATCATGGAGGGATTCTATTGGGAGGATTCGAAGGAAGATGTGCTCCAACATATCAGGAGATATGTAGCTTGTTTGATGTATGAGGAGGAAATCAACCACCTTGCAAGGTTCTTACCACCACTTCCCTTTTTTGATAGATGGGAAGGATCACCTATGGACCTCTTCACCAACTTGCCTACAATATATGGTAAGGATTGTGTTTTGATGCTTATTGATCAACTAACCATGTATGATCATTACTTTACCATACATTTGCAGCACATTGTTCCATAAGAGAGCAAGCCTCTCTTTGGATTTCATGGTCCTTTTGGGACTACATTTAGTGATGGGATTGGCCACTTCCTAGAGGACTTTGGGCAAGGCTTGTTTTGCTTGACTCATATTCAGTTAACACCTAATGTCCTTCACTATTTTCAAGCTTTTGAAAAGCTTATGGAACATGCAGAGTAATTCTAGTTGTAACAGAGTTCAAAGTGCAGTGGTGCATGAATTGGTGCAAGTTGTAAATAGTTTAACTTGGTTAAGTGAGTTAAATTCAGTTGTGCTAATTGTAACTAAATATACACTAGTGAGATATCTAGTGAATTAAATATTAATTCATTCGCAATCAGTGATCTCACATGAAATTGAGGATTTACTAATATTAGCTGCATGCATGTCCGATCCAGTGGAGATCCAGTTGAGTGCCAGGTGAGAGGGAAGTTGACTATTAGTTGTGACATTATCCGCTTTCACACATGCAAGTAAACACACATTAGATGTGCCCATGATACTTGCACAGTCAAGGCAGGCGGGATTACATCAATTTAGGGATTGCGTTCAGCAGGGATTGCATAGTGAAGGCAGGTTGTCTGGAGGCAGTAAATTGGCTAAGGGATTTTGCAATTTGTTATATGACAGTGTGAGACAATTAGCTGATGTACTGAGGGCTCTTGTGAGAAGAGTTTTGTATTTAATTTTTTCATGATCCATGATATAATATACAATAGAAGATAGTGGGGTTTTTAGCTGTAAGCTTTCCCCATGAAATTATATGTGTTGTGTGTGATTGATCTTTCTTCATGTTCATGTGATTAGCGATTGTGTTTTTAATTCCGCAAAATATTTATATAAGCGATTCAATATTTAACTTTAGCACATTGTTAGATCGGGTGAATCCAAGATATACATGCTTGTTGTATAATTTCTAGATGGTATTGGAGCATAGGAAATTTCAGAAGTGAAGCAGGAGATGAGTTTGTGACTGGATAGAATTCGAATTTGCAGAAAGAATTTCTTCGTGCTACAACTGATTCAAGATCGAAATGGATTTCAATGAATTGAGGTTAGAGTATGCACTAGAGGGCAGCTCGAACTACATTTCTTGGAAGAATATGATGGAGGCATTACTCGAAGATAATGGCTTGAAGGAATTCATTGGAAAAGATGTTCCTAAGACAGATGTTGCAGATGCTGCCAATATTGATGCGTGGAAAAAGAAAGTGGCAAAGGGGAGGAGGATCCCGTTGGAAGGAGTACGAGACTAAATTGTCTCAAGCCTCCATGGGAAAGCCACACCATATGCTATGTGGAAGGATTTTATGAATCTATTCCAAAGCAGCAACGACCATAGGAAATTGGAGCTCAAAGATAAACTTAGGAAGATCAAGATGGAAAAGAGCAACACCATTCTAAACTATCTCACAAAGTTTGTCCAATCTCGAGATGAAATGGGGAGCGTGGGAATAATAGTCGTTGATGATGATTTGGTGAGTTTGGATCTCCTATGACTTCCTAAGAGTTGGCATAGTTATGAAGACTCTGTCAACAGACGAGAAAATTTTCCATATTGGGAATGACTGTGGTCAGATCTGGTGCAGGAGGAGTTCAGGTAGAACACCAGAGATGGCTCTTCATCAAAGCATGATGATGAAGAGGATTTTGCTTTTGTTGCCAAGGTGAAGAAGGGGCAGGGGAAGAAATTACATTCTAAATCTGAGTCTAGAGTCAAGAAGAGGGACATGTCCAAGGTGAAGTGTTTTCATTGTCACGAACATGGGCATTTGGCTACTAACTGTCCACAGAAGAAGAATAACAAGGAGGTTGCTAGAGATGCAGCTGGTGAGGACCTTACCTCTCAATTTGAGCTTGAATTCTCCTTTATTGCATGCATGGTGTCAAGTGCATTGGGATCAGTGTGGTATTTGGATAGTGGTGCTTCCTTTCACATGACAAGAGACAAGGAAATTTTCAGTGACTTGGAGGAGAAATATATCCAAATGCATATTGAGATGGGTGACGAAGGAAGGTACAATGCTACCAAGATTGGCACCACTACCTTTTAGAGGGATTATGGTAAAAAAAATCAATTAAAATATGTAATGCATGTACTAGGTCTGAAGAAAAATTTGGTCTCAGTTGCAATGTTGGAGGAAAAAGGCTATAACGTTGTTTTGAGTGATGGAAAAACTTTCTTGCGACATAAAAAATGGGTCAAGCCAAGAGGATAGGGATTTGAGTTAAGAATCTCTACAAGCTGGAGATAGGTGGCCGTGGTGTCATGGTGGGCAAGGTGGAGAAAGTGGTGAGCCAGGATGAGGGTGAATTATGGCATAGGCGATTGGGCCATCTTCATCATGGAGCCTTGAAAGTAATGCAAAAAATTTCTACTGGACTTCCAATGGGAACACTTGCTCAGTTAGATCAGTGCAAAGGTTGCACCATGGGGAAGTATTTAAAGTCCACCTTTCATGAGAAGGAGAACCGTGCTTCGGGGTCCTTGAGAGAGTTCACACAGACATGTGTGGATCATTCTCCGTTGCTTCAACAACAAAAAATAAGTACTATGTAATATTTTTTGATGAATTTTCTCGTAAATGCTAGATCTTCTTCATGCGGAAGAAAGACAGAACATTCTCTAAGTTCTGTGAGTTTAACGCATTGGTGGAGAAATATTCAGGGAAGAAAGTGAAGGCTCTTAGGAGTGAAAATGGTGGAGAATACATCTCCAACGAATTCAAGAAATTCAGCAACAAAGAAGGAATTCAAAGAGAACTCATAACGCCTCATAATTCAAAACAGAATGGGGTCACGGAGAGGAAGAATAGAACAATCATGGGTGCAGCACGAGCGATGTTGCATTATCAGGACCTACCAATGCATTTGTTGGTGGAAGCATGCAAAACTGTGTTTTATGTGAAAAAATTCTGTCCTCGTAGAATACTTGGCATGAGTACACCTGAAGAAGCTTTCACTGGTAAGAAACCAGATTTTTCACAGTTTAATATTTTTGGCTCATCTGTTTATGTGCATGTGACCAACGACACCAGGAAGAAGCTAGAACCGACTGCTAAAGTTGGGATTTTTGTGGGTTACAGAGAAACACCCCATAATTATCATGTGCATTTTCCAAACAATAGAATGATTGTTGTGTGACGGGATATAAAATTTGATGAGGGGAAAACCATGTGGAGGAGGAACTGCTGGTTCTCAAAGATGAGTCTCAATATGTGGAGCTGCCACATGAGGAGGTTCATGGAGTGGAGGAAATCACTCATGCAAAGCCATCCCTCAGAAATGGTAGAAGGTGCACCATAGAAGCTGATAGCCGGAGACTTGATGTTGCAAAAAATGTAGGAGTCCCTACTTCACAGCGTAGACAAAGACAGCCTCTTGACCAATTTACTGGATACATAGCTCTTATGAGAAAATGTATTGTGACTGAACCATATTTCTTTTAGGAAGCAGTGTAGTAGCCTACTTGGGTTGATGCAATGGTGGAAGAGTATGACTCCATTGTAAAAAATAGTGCATGGGAAATTTTCCTAAGGGCGGTTGATAAATCAGTGGTAGGTTTGAGATGGATATACAATGTAAAGCAAGCTGCTGATGGGAGTGTGGAGAAATACAAGGCCAGATTTGTGGCCCAGGACTTCTCATAGATCAAGGGGATAGATTATGATGATACTTTTTCACCTGTCGCAAGGTACTCTTCCATAATATCCATCCTTGCACTCTCAGCACAGATGGGCTGGCACATTCATCACATGGATGTGAAAACTGCATTGCTAGTTGTAACTAAATATACACTAGTGAGAGATCTAGTGAATTAAATATTAATTAATTCACAATCATTGATCTCACATGCAACTGAGCATTTACTAATATTAGCTGCATGCATGTCAGATCCAAGGGAAGTTGACTATCAGTTGTGACATTATCCGCTTGCGCACATGCAAGTAAACACACATTGGATGTGCCCATGATACTTGTATAGTAAAGGCAGGAAGGATTGCATCAATTTAGGGATTGCATTTAGCTAGGATTATGCAGTGAAGGCAGGTTGTCTGGAGGTAGTAAATTGGCTAAGGGATTTGCCAAATTTTGTATGACAGTGTGAGATAATTAGCTGATGTACTAAGGGCTCTTGTGAGAAGAGTTTTGTAGGTAATTGTTTCATGATCCATGAGATGATATACAATAGAAGATACTGGGGTTTCTAGCTATAAGCTTTCCCCGAGAAATTATCTATGTTGTGTGTGATTGATCTTTCCTCATGTTCATGTGATTAGCGATTATGTTTTTAAATCCGCAAAATATTTGTAGAAGCGATTCAGTATTTAAATTTATCACATTGTTAGATCTGGTGAATCCAAGATATACATGCTTATTGTATAATTTCTATAGATTGTCCCTGGTAGTATTTTCCTTGTCCATCAACATCTAGTAGACTTTACCTTCTTATTTTCAGTCATTTTAATGTGTCTTAGCAAAAGTAGTGTGTTTGATTTCTTTTTTAGAGAGTCCTCTGGCACCAACGGACTGTTGGTCTTGAAACAATGCTCTGCATAACATTGCTGGCTTAGGGACAGTACTTTCCAACACACTGTCTCCCACTCAGGTGTGCATTTCCCCTATGAACAACCAAAATCTATCATATTTTTTCTTTTGTAAATTCATTTCAGTGTCTTTCTTGCTGAACTTTTGAGTGATTGATTCCATCTATAGACCAGATTGCCTCTACTCTTCTTGCCTCACTTTGGATTTTTTTGATGAATGTTTCTTTTTGTTTTCTTTGTCATTTTTGAATAGTTCCAAAGTTAAAATTTACGCTTGATCAATTCATTATTTTCAGAAAGATGAATTTTCGTTTCATTTTTCATTTCTCTTGAAAGTTTTGAGTGATTGTTTGTGCATTAATTTATCTTTCAATCATCTAAACTTAAAATAAATTGAAAAGAAAAACATGCATTTGCATATAGGGATTGTGAGTGTTGCATAGGAATAGTTTAGAGAAATTGCATTTAGATGTGCTCATTGTTGATTGCTTACAATCTGGTTGTTCCATCCCTTGTAGCTAGTTTTTCATTGTCGAAAATCAATTCGAAACAAATGCTTATCATTCTAATTTCATTATAGTAATGTTCAATACATCTCACGGTGAACCTGAAAGACAAACTGATAAGAAATATCAACATAAAATTTATTTGAATTTATCTAAGGAAGCATTGTAACATTAACGATAACATTTAGAGGTCTAGGCTAGAAGATGTGTTCCAGCGTCCATAAATATAGCAGTTGTTGTTAATTGTTCACGATAAATTCTAAGTGTGATACCTCATTCCACGTACGTAATTATATCAGAGCTCGTCCACGTAATTTCGGGTATATTGGGCGGTGTTCTAGTATGAAAAGTATAAGGGGATGCTCTCACTGTGCAGTTTCACATTAGACAACGCTAATATGAATTGGGCCTCCATGTACCTTCGCGTATATTTAGGGGGAAAACATTAGGTTTATTACCATCCATAGGTAACTGAGTTGACCGCCTTGTACCTGTGATACACTGAACACAACATTCGGGGAGATTTCCTGCACATACATAAGTCCTTGGTTTTCTGGGGTGGTATATTGCAATTCACAGTTGCTTGGTAAACCTTTTTCCTAGAATTAATCTCTTTTGGTTTATTTATTTTTGTATAAAATCAATCAACAATCGTGGAAGAAGATCAACCCTTTCGCCGTCGTTCACGTAAGACAATGAATAAACCACCACTACCGCCAGAATCTACACCTAGTAGATGAAGGCGTGCTCATCATACTGATTCCAATACCTTTGGAACTCTTGGTGCTAAATCATCTAAAATAATAGAGACATATCATCCTTTGAGGATCGAGTGTCGAGTCGTTCCGACTAATCTCAGTTTATCTTCTACTGTTGAGACAAAGCCATCACAGTTACCCGAGGACACTGAAATTAAATCAAGTGAAACGGTAAATCTAGAACCCAAGCTTGTTCAACTGGAATTCAATATGGAACCCATTTTTATTTTATCAGAATATTGATCCCGAAGTCGAGCAACAAGAAGTTGTTCTGGTACAACTGTCTGTTCCTCAGTCATATGTAACTGTCGAGTCTTCCTCGTTACCGTAGAGTTTACAACCTAAAATTTATCTTGAGCCTGACGGTGAAGTGATTCCACTTGGTTTGATTTCAATAGAGGAAGAACTTCAAGAAGAGACAACCCTTTCAACTCCCACTCATTTTGGGTCGAGGCTTCATTTGTATTATTATTTTCCTCATTTGAGCTACTCTTCTCATGTTGATCCTTTTCACTCTCAAGTTCTCGTAGATTCGTTAGAGTATTTGTTGGGTTATTTAACCATGGCAGAGACAACATCCCAGAATGCACCATCTGGTACAATTGCAACACCATCTACTGTTGCTTCATCTTCGATGTTTTCAATGAAACCTGAGTCTCATCTTTATGGTGGTCTGTCTGTCCCACTGGGTTACTAGGCTTTAAATTGGACCTACTCTCGTGTCTCCTCTAGTCCATGGACTTCACCCATGTCATCATATAGAATTCAATCTGGTTCATCTCTTGCGAGTACTAAACAACTTGATCCTTTATTGACATCATCAACTCAGTATAAGGTTGGTCCATCCAATTACCGTCCATCTTATCCTGTATTGGTTGGATACCCATGAAAGTCAATATGTGCAATATGCTTATACTCCATATGCTAGGGGACCATAGATGCTCGGTCCATATGGTAGTACTTCGTCGTTTTTAGGTCAATCATATCTAGAATGCCCGTTTGCCAATCGCAGCCTACTTTTTATGTTAAACCGTGAACGATTGTGTATCAATATCAACCAGTTCAAGTTGTTGCATTTGTCCCTAATACTCCTGTTATTTATTCTATGGTTGTTGGTGAGTCTGCTCAAGAAGGTCTTTCAACCCCTAACCCTCAATTTTCAGGTCTACAGACTCTATCTTCCCAAGCTAGTATTCAACAACCATCTATATCGGGAATTTCACAACCATAGGCTAGTTTACCTTTGTCACAGGCTTCTACTGGCTTGTCTATTCACAACTGGGTCTGAATTATCGTGGCGAACAACCGTTTGATCAAATACCATGGTAGCCACAACAATATTTCCCACAATATCAAGCTTATTCAGGTTCTGGTAAAAAATCCTACCCCTATCTGGGTTAAAAACAATAGAATCTGTTTTTTGGTATGCAAATGCCTATTTCCTAGGCGATTCCATCTTATCCTGGTTATGCTCAACCCGACCTTAATCGATAATTTCCATTTGTTGTAACATTAGAGTTACCTGATTTAAACCGACTCACCAATGATCTCATTCATTATTTACCTTGGTGGTTAGTGATTCCTCATAAATTACCCTCGTACATTCAAAAAGTCAATCGAAATTCTGGAGAAGACATGTCTACGCATGTCATGACTTATCATTTATGGTGTTCATCTAATTCCTTAAATGATGATTATGTTAGATTTCGTCTTTTCCAACGAACGCTTACTGGTCCGGCTGCGAAGTGGTACATTGAATTCCATGAGTTTCGTTTGATAACTTTATAGCTTTAGCCACTACTTTTTAAACCCACTTCCAGTTACCCATCATATATGAAACTGGAACGGAACTTTTGACTAGCTTTAAACAGATCACTGCTACTCATATATCGGATCATATACATGAATGGCGTCGTCATCATCAAATGGTTAAAACATTTGTTCCTGATAAACTTTTAGCTGAGTTGTTTATTAAGCACTTGTTGCCATCTATCATCGAGGATGTGGCCAAAGGTGGTTTTGGCCCTGAAGAGCAAGTAAGTGCTTGTGCACAGTATCTGGATCTGATTTACACTCAGTCTAACATGCTGTATGAAAATATTCCAAATGTGTTTCGACCAAATTATACTGTTCCTCCTACACCATCTGGTCAGGACATTCATGCTGACGATGGTGTGATTGGTTCTACTAGTGCTCCGACAGAAATTCAACTATCTGGTCCTACACTTGATGTTTCAAATCAAAACCCTATTGCATCTGATCCTGCGTCTTCTTTTGAAATCCATGCCATTTAATCTGACAAAGGAAAAAGTGACAAGCAACCTAGAAATAGAAAGAAGGGGAAAGATAAGAAGAAATCAGATTCGCCCCCATAGGAAAAATAGTCATATTCATCCGGTTCTTTTCGGAAACCTCATTACCCTTTCTTGATATGTAATGAGGATAATTTTACTCGAGATTTTCCTCACCACTCAAAACTCCAAAAGTTTATCAAGACTTTTGTCACATCTGCAATGTTGAAAAATCCTTTTCTGAACCCGGAAACACATATGGTTGCTATGGATCCTACTTCTAGTTCACAAGTACTTATGCTATCCACCACTAAGCCCAAAATTGATGTGTTGGTGTCTACTCGAAGTAAAGATTAAAATAATCCATTTTCGATGTGAAATGGTTAGGCTACAGATAAACCTACCACTTTAACTTCAACCTCATATGACTCGGCTCTACTGCCTATCATTCTAGAGTTAACAATAAAGCCGCCGAAGGAAGTAGTTCATAAATCGACATTAAAACATCGAGTTCATACAAATAAAAATTATAATGCAGTATAAGACTTGGCTCAGTCACCTTATGTTATGTCAACGCTTGAGGTTCTTCAGAATTTTACCTCCCAGAAGTAAGCATTGTTGTTCGTGATTGGTGGAATCGATTCGAAAGATTCAAATCTTGTAGGATTTAATAACACGGGCTATGTGCCACATTTAACCAAAGACAACTAGCATTGTTGATTCAAGCACATGTCTCTAAATCACCTCATTGATCATACCTATCATCGATGAAGGCACATATACTTGTATCATGTCCATGAGTTAATCGGAAGTCACTCGCTACCCTCTATTCCATAATAGTATTTATTTTTTTCGAGATTTACCGATATACCGAAAGATAAATAACTTGGCCTAAATATTGGATCCTCGTTCTCTCGTAAAAATCACATTTACTCTAATTTGGCATAAAGTTGATGATACCCTCAACATTTTTAGTACCATTCATAAATGTTCCTCGTGTTCCTCCATGGTATTTGAGTAAATTAATATATCACCAATTAATATCGAACAAATTTATCGAAAAATGGATAAAAAATGGCATGCATCAAAACTCATGAAAGTTGTTGGTGCGTTGGTTAATCCAAACAAAAGAAAAAAACCACTAACCCATAATGCCCATATCAAGCATTTTTTTAAGGTTGTTTTATATATATCCTCATATTTTATATGTATTCGCGATATCCATATCTTATATCTATTTTCGAAAAATACAATTTACCCCTTTACTTTATCAAAAAGATCATATATCTGGTGGGAGTGGATATTTTTTCATCAAATTAATTTGTTAAGCTACCCGTAATCCATACATATTCGCCTCATACCATCCTCCTTTCTCACGAACAAGACCGGTGCCCCCAAGGAGCACACACTAGAACAAATGTATTCTTTGTCCAAAAATTTCGTAGTTGCATTTTCAACCCAAATACTTCACCAAGTACACTATTCGTTATGGTGCTCATGACACCTGCAGCCGCCATGGGCATTAGTTCGATGATGAAATTAATATCCCACTTTGGAGGTAATCCCGTATATTTTCCGGAAACACATCCATAAAATCTTCGTACCACCTAGATATTTTCCAACATAGGGATATTATCTTTAGAATTGGCGAATCCTACTTGGAATAGCATAAATTTGACATCCTTTTCTAATGCATTTATCTGTACCTCGGCATGCAATGATGGGGCACAATTGAAGTGGTTTATTAATTCCTTGTAAATCCTAGCGAGTTCCATCTTTCACCTTTAAAATAGATGATTTTCTTTTTGAAATCTACTAGTGAGAAATGCCCCTCTCCAACCAATCCATTCCTAGTAATATATATCATAGAACTCAAAGGTAGAATATTCAACTCAACATTTATATGTTGATTTCCACCTCAAGGGACAATTTGAAACTTTAGCGTTAACTCTTCTCTTTGCCCTAGTGGCCAATTGCACTACCTAGGGAATTTTAAATTTCCGGCTCCTGTCACACTTTTCAACTATTCAGATTTACATAACTTAAGTCGGCACCAGGATCAACCAAAATAGAAATTCGCTTTGGGAACATAACTTACTCAGCTCTATCATGGTCGATTGGTAATCTACTTTCCGATATTCTAGTGCCATGTTAATTCTTGGTATATTTCGGCAATATCCCCCACCGTGGATGTTCCCTTGCATTGGTTGCACGTTTCGCTTCTCCCACAAAGAGGACAATTCTTATAATAATGTAATCTCGACTACGTCTCCATCACCCAGTAGCGCTTTCCGGATCTACGATGATCCGGTATACTGGAAGATTTAGTGGTAATTCTTCTGCTGGTCATTTGGGTTTTTTTCTTAGTTTCTTCCATATTATTTATTCGTTGGTTTCTCGCAACATTTTTTATAGTTTCTAGATCTGCTACCTTTAAAATTTGAAGTACCTTTCTCATTCTTCTTTAGCGGCCAATTCTTACCAAGATTTCCTTTTACCTTGATCGGGCCGATAGCACGTTCGTGCTTTTCGAATCACCTCATTCATAGTTTTTGGATTCCCACAAATCCTCGCACATTTTTAAATTCCTCCCACCATAATGTGGCTTTTTCCCTACTATAAATAGCCAAGCGATCTTTGAGTTTGCTTCATATTCATAAGTTTGAAAATATTTGTTCATGTTAATTATCCATCCTTCGCTACCTCTCTTCACCTCTCCATCGAATGTAGGAGGTTTAATTTTCTAGAATCTGTCTTCGTATCTACTTTCTATTTTTTCATCTCCCGTTGATCCGAAACATTTCGACTCGCTTCATTATAAGTCTTGTTTTTATTTCTTCGCCGGGTATGGCTTCCTTCCGCTATCATTAGCTTGTTGTCCCCCCGTTCACCCTCTTCTTGGGCATCTCTCTCCGGCTCGCCTGGGATGTCCTCGATTCGGCCTTATTCGATAGGCTTTTAAGAATAATCTCCTCGTTCTCGATTAACCTCTCATTACTCTTACCGAGGCATTTCTTCCTCGCAACTATCGCACCGTATCCGTCGAAAGTTCACCGGTTTGTAGTTGTTGTTCCTCGAGTAGTTTGTTGGTTTGTTGATGTTCATCCACGCTCAACTGCACCCACATTTCCTCGGGTTCATATGCGGCGTAATAAAAGAGCTTCCCTTTAGCTCCGGGAGCTTCGATATTCGGTATTCCCCCTCCTCATCGTATCCTCGCTAACCCCTTCTTCCTATTTCTGTGCACAATTTTACACACACCCAATTTTATTTATGTTGTGCATTTGGGTCCCAAAGCGTGTGAACGCTCGCTCCGATACCAAATGTGACATCTATCCATAAAAAGGAATAAAAAAATTACCCTTATTCACTTCTTTCAAACAAAATGCACATAAAGATCTAATTAACACTACTTATCATATTGTATTACCCACAAGACTTGGTCTCGTTATTGAGAATTTTCATTAAATATACCTCATAAAACAACTATGGAAGAACTATAGGTATGGAGCGGAATTTTGCTTTAATTTTTGTGTCGATTAAACTGTCAGTATCAATGCACACTATTTATATTTTGTACGTTTGTTAATTATTACTCGATGATATTTGACTTAAATAAATCTCTGCAAGAACAACCGCTCGTCATTTAATTTGCTTGACACCCTGAAGCAATCACCCATTTATGGGGTTTTTTTATCACCGCTATATGTTAGACAACTGCTAGGGTAACACCCTTACCCCCAAACCCTAACCATTATTTCCATTTGTCGTCACTACAAGGGTGTTTCACCCATCTCCCCTTGAATGTGTCTCTCCTTTCGCCCTCGCGAATTCTGAGGCAACGATTATCCGTTTGTTTCTTTGCTACTTTCCAATGTTGGTCTTGCTCGTCAAGGTTAAACGGAATTTCTTTACGAAACTCCTCCCGTGTTTTGAAACATTGTTATTTTTTTGCATTTTTTACATGTCACAATGGTGTAACAGTGGTTCCTACTTTTCTATTGCTTCTCGGCATGGTTTTGTGTCTGGGTGATACCCATTCCCGCCCCGTGGAGTTTTACATTATCCGCACTTATCTCTGCCTGGAATGATAGTTTCCCGCCGCCACGCGCGGGAAGCAAGTTAGGTAAGATGTTGACTCTTACCCTCTTCCTCTCGTTAATAATTTCAGAGTTTAGAGTAATACATAGCTGAAATCTCACAGTTTTCTTCATTGTTTTCTCGTCTCTCAGTCTTATTGTTCGAACCCTGTGCATCCGTAAGGTATTCTCTATTTCATTTTTTTCTTTAGTGTCCGAATTTTTTTGACCGGGTTTTCATTCTAACCAAACGTTCAGGTTTTCTAACATATTTTTCGTTGTCTTGTAGGTAATCTCACATTCTTTATGAATTCCACAACAACCATGTTTAATAAATTTCTACCTTAGTTTATGACAACTTGTCCATTTTTCCGTGTATTTCTTGAACCTAAGGGCAGGTCTTCCGAGTTGTTTCATGTCTCCGGTCTCATATTGGACTACTCTCCGTTCGATCGATGAAATGCGTTGTTCCGTGTCAATTTTTATGAGGGCTACTAAGGCTCTCGCTCCTTTGTGGATGTAAATTAGCCCTCGAAGGACCTACTATTAAATGTATCAATTAATTATGCTTGAGAGTGAGTTTGAAAAAAAGACTGCATTTAAGTTGGACAAAGGAGACTATGTTTTTATTTATATCGTGTTTATGGAATTTTTACTCGTCTCCTTCGCCTTTTGGTTCGGTGCTTCGGCTAGAACATAAGTGTATTCATCTCGTTTTCCTTATATAACGTCGTATCCGGGTACCGCAAGAAATGTCTTTTTGCTATGAATTATATGTTCATTTGTATCCACAAACTATTCGAGTTCCCCTTAATAGTTTTTTCGTTATGAATGTCCAACTATTCTTCCACAAAACACTTTAATTAGATAATAATAGATTTGGTTCTTTTGGTTTAACATGACGCCTCCAATTACTTAACCTATGATTGTTGTAGTCTCCTAGACTATGTGCTCGACCACATGTTTTCTTTCTCTCAGGAAAATGACTAGATTATTTAAGAATTCTACCGACATTTGGATTACCTCCTTCTCGAGGGTTTCGATACTTAAATATCTTCTTTTTTCTTCAATCTTAAATCTACCGTGATTGTCGTTAATCGTATTGCGGAACACATAAATGTTTCCCATGTTTGTTTAATTATATTTTCTATTATACTCAACAAACATCAACACCAACCTCCCGATTTTAAGTTTAGTACCTTTTTTTTAAAATAGTATGCTTTCAAGTTATGAACATGATGACCGTACCATCGTCTTTAATGGGTTTTATTTCTCAAACCCTTAGTCCATATAAGGTTTTCCTATATCTTTGTAAGACAGATTGTTTGTTCGGGGGACTCTCCTGGATGGGACGAACGGCCCTTTTCATTCGTAGCTCTATGTTTTCGGAGATTTTCAATTTTTGTTTTACCGCTACAGAGCAACATGACATTCTTACGTTTCTGAAGTGTTATCTATGCTTTCTTAGAATTCTTTTCCTTAACTAAATATACATCACAAAGTATTTTAGAAAACATACAACCACTCTCGAATTAAGTAGTTATTTCACTCCTATAAATAGTCTATTTAGCAACTTTAGAAATACAATGCTATTCTAGTGCAATCAAATATTCACAATTTTTAAAGAAATAAACATTTTTAATAAAATCATATTTTTTAAGACCTTTCCTTCAACCCCGTCTTGGGTTTATAATACTTATTCCACCACAAGCTCGATGGTAACCTCCCAAGCATGAGAGAGGCGATTATATCCCCGCCTCCCGTGCCCTCACTGCAGTAGGACACTCAGCGTGCCTCTACTGAGAAAGGCCCCAAGACCTCCGTCCATCCTCTTTTCCAATGCCTAGTTGCGTAGTTCCATTGGTACAAAACCAACTCGGGACCACTCTCACCCCCACACGCCTTCTCTTCTCATTGCTACGAACCTCTTTCTCTCCGGGATTTCCTTTTTATCCCCATAGGAAAAGGTAACCCATCGTCGCTTTAGTCTAACTACTAACTACTATGGAATTCAAAAATTTTACCCATGAGTTTATGGAAAGTACACCATAAAATAATTCTTTATTCAAATGGAAAATAAATCTTGTTCATCAATTGATTAACATACTATTTAATCTTGTTTTACATAAAAGTCAAATGTATAATTTAAAGTAGAAAAGAAAGAAATTAATCCAGGTGTTACAATTGGAAGTGCTTGTGTTGTTGGATCCTTGTTATTTCTTCCCAAGTTTATATATATATATATATATATATATATATATATATATATATATATATATATAATTTCTTAATTTTTATTATTTATTTGTGTTTTACATAAAAATTCAAATGTATAATTTAAAGTAGCATAAAGAAATTAATCCGGTGTTACAATTAGCATTCGATGGATCCTCGTTATTTCTTCCCAAGTTTATATATATATATATATATAATTTCTTAATGTTTATTATTTATTTGTATTTTTGTTCCCGACTACTAACAAACTATTAATTATTTTATTTTTTTCTATTATTAATTGGATTGATTTATTAATTTAATTTAATTTATGTGTTTATTTATTTATTTACTTATTTTTATTTATCTATTATTATTATTATTATTAGGTTTGATCATTATTATTTTTTATAGAATTTTAGCTTTTTGTGATCCATCGTAAAATTATGTAGAATCTTTTTTCGTAACAATCACATTCATCACATTCATCGGGATTCAGTGAGAGGATCGTATCCCGACGTTGAGTTTAAATAGATGCAAAAATAGCGATACTAGCCGTTGTGGACGTTGAGTTTAAATTTTTAGAATTAATTTATTTTTTTCCCAAATATTATTTTTTATTTTAGTGTTTTTGTTATTTAGATTTGACTCAAATATTTTGTATTTAAGTTTGATTATTTATTATTTTTATTTATTTTTTAATTTTTAAAATTAATCGTTTTGATTATTTAAGTTTGACTCAAATATTATTTTTTTATTTTTTTATATTATTATATTGATTTTATTAGTTATTTTATTTATTTTTATTTAGGTTTAGAATTAAATATTATTTTTAGATATTCATTTCATTAAAAAATTTTCTTTTGATTAATTATTTTCCTTAATTCAATATTAACAACTATGTTATAACAATTATTTCTTTATATTAAAAATTTTATTTATTTAGTCAAATCTCGTTGTTATGGCTAAAACAAAATTTGTATTTAGCTATTTAAATTGATGTCAAGATGTGGTTCTTCATCTTGTCTTAGTGATGAACTACAATGGATTGTTCTAAACACATCCACAAAATTGTGATTGAAATCTATAACATTCAAGTTAAGTAAAATACCCAAAATTTACCATATATATAAAATTAAAATTCGATGGTAATAACCATTAATCAAACTTAGCTTGCCGAAGTCTGCCATGACAATTTAATTCATTCCGTAAATAAATACAACTTGTCACTTAATACTTATGACCTCGTGCATTATTCGGATTTCTATGTTTAATTACAACACCGTATAAGCTTTTACATTTGGATAATGTTTTCGTATGTGAAGATCTTAGCCTCCGTACCATAGTTTGGTTAAGTCATTGATTCCGATTTTATTATGAGTACCTTGCCTTTGAGTCCCTACCGCCACGTCTTTACATATTAAATGAGGTTATGGGCTTTCCGCTCCTTGGAATGTGGTTTTTCCGTGTAATGGTTAATATGTCGACATTGAACATCGACGAGCGTTATGGCTAGAAGCTCTTGATCCGTGCATCTCTCCAGCCGGGCATCTCTTCGCTCTCGATCCGCCCGTGATCCGACGGCGGCGCAGATTTTCGAGGGTGGGGTAATGACCTTCGGGTTCCCCTCTCGTCTTTTCCAATGGCCTTTCATTGCTTTCCTCTTCGACTCGGTTCGGAGCTCCCCCGCCAACCGGGACTTGAAGGGCACGTCGCCCGGTTCGTTTAGCAACAGACAGGGTTCGATTCTCGCCAATGAAATGTGGCTCGCTCCCGCAATGACAAGGTTTTGCTTCTCGCATCGCCTTCCGGTAACCAAACCGCGTTTTCCTCCTTTTTTATTCTATGTTTCAATCCACTTGTAAGTTATCGTTGATTAAGTTTTGCAGAAAGTTGGGGTTTAAGCCAATTTTCGTTTCAGGAATTACACCGCCATCCAAGGCGCTCTCGAGAGGGTTGAAGTCAGTTTCTAAGTCTTCTCCTCGCGCGGTACCCTTAAACATCCTCACCAGGTAATGTACAAGGTTTTTATTTAGTAAAAACGATTGTTCCCCCTTAGTGTTTTGCCTTTTCGCTGTGATTAAGATTACCGTTCTCCTACTAATTATGTCTACCTCCGTGCTAAACGTACATACTTCCTCGCTCCCGAACTTGAAGCTTTAATCCCATTTTTGTTTTCTTTTGGCATGCGAGAAGGGGTTTTAATTCGGCTCCCATTCGCGGTGTACCTCGAGACGTACGTATCAATTTCTCGTAGCCAAAATCAAGGCTTTATCTTTACTCCATTCCAGAGGGTTCCTATCCTAGAGTCTATAGTCACAGAGGTTCAAGTTGTTAGTTAAGGAAGTCTCCGGAATTACCGTTTAGAATTTTTCCGTTTAAGTATAACCCGAGTTCCGTGGTTTTGAGTCTCGCTTAGTTTTATTTTTTTAACTATGGATAATGCCTTCCGAAAGGCTACGAGTCCGCACTCCCGTGATCGATTCTCTATTTGTTACTATTAAACCCTCGATGTAGGAAATGTCTCGCTCCGTAATAAACATTTTGGTTTATATGCTCATATTCGCTTCCGGGTACCGCGACAAATTGCACATGGAGGTGTAGGAGATATATGCATATATGTGAATGAACAACTTTTTAATGCAATTTCCTTTTCTCTAAACTCATAAAATGGAATGTTTATGGACTTAACTATTTTCTGTCACGACTTATATGCTTAGGATGGTTTTCTCGTTGAAGTTCTCCGCGATAATTCTATGCGTTGATGTTGCTTCGTTGAACGTAACGCTATTCTTGATAGAATTTGTTGTTTTGCTACAGCTCCTTGGTACAAAGGTTGTTATCCCAAGATGGTATCACATTTAATTTTCGCTACTACCATACAAAGATTTTATTAGTTTTCCGCTTCCTGTCTTCCTTATCACCAAAGAAGGGTGGTTTCCGACCACCTTCTTCCGTCCGAGCGATTTCATAACCAATGGCGACATGTCCAGGGGGCGAAAGTTGAACTTTCCTCGCCCTATGGGTTAACGCTTACATAGTCGTACAGCCCGTAAACAAGTTTCCTTTTGTATTTGTATACTCTTCTTGTTTGTCCGTAATCAAAAGTATAAGTATACTAAGACTACATGTTCACCGTGCATAATAGGTAAAATCTACATTTCTTCTCGCTATATTAATCCTTCACAAATAATTCTAGGCTCTCGCTTTTTTTTATTCAATGCAAAATTATACTACTCATCTCACAACAAGATCGTACGTAAAGGAAATACATTATGTCCGCTTGCCTAGCCCTATTCCTATTTCTCTTCACGTCGAGACTATTTCATTTACGCACCTGATAAATTCACTTAGTATTAAAAATGCAGGAATATTTGCGCTCAACAACTTTTGTAATGGTAAACTCATCTCGTTTTCAAGATAGCCGTAGATGCCCGCGTTTCCTCCCAACCACGAATCGGGCAATTACATACCCAGCTTCTCCCGAGCTTCACGCCTCGTAATTATTATCGAGATAATTTCGGAGGAGGTATTCGAACAATCCGGGCCCGCCCTCCACCCAAAGGAATGGGTAACCTGGGAGAACTCGGACACCCTGGCCTGGGCCCAACTCCAAACGCGATACCTCGATCTCGGCACCGTTCTCCAGGAACGCAAAGTCTTTTTCCGTTTCCGAACCCCAAAACTCTCTTGAATTTTCTACTTATTCCGTAGCTTCGTGGGAAAAAACTCGTGTAATCGTTTTCTCGTTCCAACTAACTCCAGGTCTTGCTTTTTACTTTACCACAAATTTTTACTCGAAGAAAAACTAATTTCTCAAAGAATCCTTATCTCTCATCAAAAATTAACTTTGTTCGTAAATTCCAAATAACAAATAGCCTACAATTAACTCATAATTAGTTAACAAAAATTAATCATTTGTTAATGGCTAAGAGGGTGGTTACAATTTTCCTTCGGGAAGAGAACACCGTCCCCGGTGTTCTTATCCTAGTTCAGCCCAGGATAAGCTTCCGAACAAAATTTCGTCTTCCTTGTGTAGCTTCTCAGTCCAAAGTGCTTCCATTGCACTTTAACCTCGGGCGATGGCTCGTTTCCGGAGCATGATTTCCTCCGGCCGATGACACCGTGCTCACTGAAACTCCCCGTCCGGTTCTACCCGCACACAAGAATTTAAGAAATGAATGTTCTTATCATCGCATTAATATTCTATCAATTAGGCTTATCCACTACCGTATGTTCGCCAATGTATTATGTGTCTTGGATCATGGAACAGGTCGTTTTAATAACGATACGTGAAAAACATTATGCACTAATGTATCAGAAGAGCTAAACGATATGCTACTTGGCCCTACTTCAAAGATTCCGGAAAGGGTCACAGAATCGGGGTGCTAATTTAGTAATAAGACGCCCATCTCAATGTGCTTTTCTTTGGTTTAATCCTATATACATGATCCCCAATCTCATATCTACTTCGTACGATCTCTTTTTATCTCGTACACACTTTCGCCCCGTTCGTGCCGCTTTCAAGTTCTGTCTAATCTTCTCTACCTCTCGCTTCCATCTCTCGCTAACATGTCCGGTCCCGCATGATTCTATTCTCGGGATCGTCTTCCAATTAATGGAGAGTTCTCGTATTGCCGCCTACATAGTGCCTCAAACGTCTATTTTTAAGGATTCTTGGTATCTACCGTTATAAGCAAACCCTATTAAATGAAGATACCCTCCCGTATTTAATTCGATGCCGGTTTACGACCACACATTCGTTAAAGATGTCCTCCAAAGACCGATTTACTCGCCGCTGACCGTCGAAGCCCAGTGTGGTGTTAAAGACGAAATGTACTTGTTGCCCCAACTCGAAAACGTAGTCTTTCCGTAAAGTCGATGTAAATTTACATCTCTATCCGAACAATGCCTTAGAATGCTGCAGCATTCGAATATTTCACGATGAATAAATATGCTATTTGTAACGTCTTATAAGTGGATTGGACAGTATAAAATGTGCCGACTTACCAAGTCGATCCACAACTACCATTATGAA
This sequence comes from Pinus albicaulis, assembly GCA_034641835.2. Classification (NCBI taxonomy): domain Eukaryota; kingdom Viridiplantae; phylum Streptophyta; class Pinopsida; order Pinales; family Pinaceae; genus Pinus; species Pinus albicaulis. Next base: position 55,933 of record JAXQQM020074079.1, read on the forward strand.
ATCATTACCTCGTTTTTTCGGTAATCCCAAGGATAAAATCCAACGAGATCACCTCCCATTTCCATTCGAGAATGGGTATAAGCTGCATTAATCCGGCACTTAGATGCCGATGCTCAACCTTCACCGTCGGGCACTCTCCAAACATCCGTTTAGATAACTCGCGATATCCTCTTCCTCATGCCCGGCCAACAAAAGAGTCCTTTCTTATTGTCAAGCAAGATTTTTGACATCCCGATGTCCCGCATAATTTCTTCTATGATACTCATCCGCATCATGGTTTTTAATTCCATCCCTGTTTGGGATAATTACCTTCTTTTTGAAAATCAAAAACTCGTCCTCGGTTAATCCCATATTCCCTTGGTTCACCTTGTTCTCCGTATTCCGTGTTTGTCGCTCACAAATATTTATATTCGTGGATCCTTGTCCGTTTTTTCCGATTTGCTCCAGAACTTGTTTTCAATCCGATTAACATATAACTCATAAATGTTATGTACCTTCCTACTTAATGCATCCCAACCTTATTCTCCTTCCTTTACGTGCTTCGTAGATCAATATCGAACTCACTCAAGAAGGCATTCCATCTAGCCTCGCCGAGAGTTTAAGTCGACCTTGTTTAAAGTAGTCAAGTTAGGACTACTATGACCGCTTAACACAAACCTTTTTCCAAGTAAGTAATGTCTCCATACACGGAGAGCGTGCACAACTCAGCCACCCGTAATCATGTTTATATCATCGCTCATGATCCTTCATTTTGCGGGATTCGTATGCAATTACCTCTCCTTCTTGCGACAACACAGCCCCCCAACACCTTCCTTACACGCATCCGTACAAACCCCGAATTCCTTACTCGGGTCTCGCTACACTTAACACGAGTGTTGTTGTCATTAATTGCTTCACTTTTCAAAACCTATTCTATTAATTCTTAGTCCATTTGAAAATTTTCCTTTCCTTTGCAAAGAGGTAATGGGAAAAGCTATCTTGGAGAATCCTTCTATAAACCGCTGGTAATAGCTGCCGTACCCATAAAAGACCTTATATCTCGCCACATCAGGTACCTTCCATTCCATAATAGTTTTAATTTTTCTCCGGTCCACCGCTATGCGTTTTTCGTATATTACATGTCCAAGATAATCGTATTTCTCCTTTGAAAAAATCATATTTACTTAAATTTTTAGACATGTACCGGTGCTTCCAACATTTTTAAGACCATTCGCAAATGCCCTCATGTTCTTCCTCATTCTTAGAGTAAATCAAGATGTCATCAATGAAAATTCACCAAAGCGTCCAGATAAGGGTGGAAATACTATGCACTGCCTACAAAGGTGGTCGGCATTGGTTAGCCCAAAAGGCAATACCATAAACTCATAGTGGCCACATAATTGTGGCGGAAAGCCGTTTTGTGAATGTCTTCATCTCTGTTCAGGACCCGGTGATAGCCGCATCGCAAATCGATCTTTGAGAACACAAATAGCTCCTTCTAACTTGGCCTAATGGTGTCACTACCGGGTAGGGGGATACCTCGTTTGGCCACCAACTTATTTAATCGGCGATAATCCACACACATGCGCATGGTTCCATCCTTCTTTTTAACAAACAAGATCAAAAGCCCCCAAGGGGATACATCGGGTCATATATACCCCTTATCCGGCACTCTTGAGTCAAATCTTTAGTTCCGTCAACTCGACACTCATTCGGTAAGGAGTCCTAGAACCGGTGAAGCTCCTCGGGCAGGGTACCTATTATAAAATCAACATCTCTTTTAGGCGGTAACCGGCATTCGGAAACACATCTCAAAATTCTTGTACTGGCTGTGCATGTCCCCCGTGCGAGGCCGCCTTTATCCTTGGCTCGGTAATCCAACTTGACACACACCGCATCCCTTCCTAATGCATTTTCCATTTGGGAAGCTTCGTAATTGGGCGTAATTGTGTAGGCTTCCTTATGCCTTGAATTTCTTGGCGATTCCCATCATGATATTCAATAAATTTTCTTTTCCTTACAATCTAGAACATGTCCAATGCTTCTTTCCGGTACCAATCCATACCCAGCAACACATCATAGGATCCCAAGGGCAGGATATTTAAGTCTACTACCAGGCCGTCCGTCGATGTGTAGTGCACACCGGTATCTTACACTAATCTCTTTTAGCCCCGTGGCTAACCTAACCAACCTGTGCCTTTCTTAAATTTTTGACTTGGAACATGTATTTCTATCAATTTAGGCTTATATAAATTTAAACTTGCCCTCGGATCTACCGAAACAACGCTTGAGATAACAATACCTTCCGTGCCTATCATGGTAGGCCGAAAATCAGCTTGCCGGTCCTCCATCGTCGCGCACCCCCGGGTATGCTTCGCGGCCACATCTCCCACCGTAGAGGCCTCCGTAACCAACTATTGTTTCCGCCCTTCCCCGCCGGCGGCAATCTCGACAATAATGCGGCCGCTCCGCAGCCCCAACACCGCAGTTGGCCTCTCGACTATGAGTCTCGGTGTTTGCTAGAAGCCCACGCTTTGTCCTCCCTGTGCCACCCTATCTCCATGGTTCCTACCAAATTTCTTATTAATTGAATTTCCGGCAGAGTTCTCGACCCCATCGGTTTTGCTTCTTTACTAAAAACCAAAGACCGCCCGTTTTCTCTTCCTTGATCGCCACCCTTTTCCTTGGTCTACCTTGGTCTTCGTTTTCGTCGATAACACAAGCCTCGCTTTTCTTCGATGGCCTCATCCATGGTTTTAGATTGCAAATTCGAGAGTACGCTCCTTCATGTGGGAGGGTAAATCGCTCGTAAATCTTTGGACTTTGGCCTTCTCCCTCCTTAAGTATGGTACGTAGCGTAACAATGATGTAAACTTAGCAATAAACTCATCCATGGTCAATCGGTCTCACCGCGTATCATGGAATTTCGTAGCCTTTTTCATCGTAAAAACGCCACCAAGTACTTGTCCTTGAAATACCGCCGAAACTTATCCCATGTCACATCCCGATCCTCTATTCCCCGCACATTCTTCACTTCTTCCCACCACAAGGTGGCTTTATCTTTCACCGGTAAATGGCCAACCGAGCTTTAAGTCCACCGGCTACACTATACACCCTCGGGAAGTACTTGTTCATGTTAATCAACCAAGCTTCTCGCCACTTCTTCCTTTTTCTCCACCGAAAGTAGGTGGCTTTATCTTTCGAATTCTCCATGTAATTCCACCCTCTGCCTTACCCCGCCTTCCATTCGAAGCCATTTTCGTATCTTACCATGAAAATTCTCGTTCGTATTACTTCGCCGTGATGTGACTTCTTTCCTTCCGATTCATCTCTTGTTCATCCGTCCGCTGTTCATTCCCCTTTCTTGGAATTCCCTACCAAAAGACTCGGTTCTCATTCTATGGATTTTACCATCGCAGAGGTTTCTTCGAAGATTCTCTCCCCGCTTTCTCTTGCATCATTCTTGGCATTTTCTCTTCGCACCCTCTCCATTTCTTCCCCGCAATTGTTGTACCGTGTGTACCAAAATGCTGGTCTCCGTTGTCGTTGCTCTTCAATCGCCCTATTCGATCGCCGATGTCGTTCTATTCCTCACCGCACCCACATTTCGGTTGGCCTCGGTGGTGGCGGTAGTTCTCCGGCCACTTCGAGGTGGCGGCTGAGACGCGTGTTCGCCTCATTTGTCCTTCCACCGATTTACCTGATCGTGCATGAGTAACATACACAGCTTTAACGCGCTGATCCTATTAGGCCTGGCCGTTGTAACGCCGGCCCGATACTTCATTTTGCATATTCAAGTTAAGTAAAATACCCAAAATTTACCACATATATATTAAAAAATTCGATGGTAACAACCATTAATCAAATCCTAGTCTTGCCAAAGTTCATGACAATTTCATCTATCTCTGTAAATAAATACAACTTGTCACTTAATACTTATGACCCGTGCATTATTCGGATTTCTATGTTTAATTACAACACCGTACAAGCTTATGATTTGGATAATGTTTTCGATGTGAAGATCTGATCACACTCACGCTTTGCTGTTGATTTCGATTTTATTATGAGTAATCTTGCCTTTGAGTCCCTACCGCCACGTCTTTACATATTAAATGAGGCGGGGCTTTCCGCTCCTTGGAATGTGTTTTTCCGTGTAAATACATGATGACATTGAATACCGACGAGCATTATGGCCGGAAGCTCTTGATCCGTGCATTCTCCACCGGCAATCTCTCGCTCTCGATCCGCCCGCATCCGACGGTGCGTGCATCTCGAGGGTGGGGTAATGACCTTCGTCCTCTTCTCGTCTTTTCCAGTTCATTTTCATTGCTTTCCTCTTTCGACGGGTTCGGAGCCCCCAAACAACCGGGACTTGGCCGAGCATGTCGCCGGTTCGTTCAAAGCAACAGAGCCAGGTTCGAAGCTCGCTAATGAATGTGGTTTGCTCCCCGCAATGGACATGGTTTTTCCTCGCATCACTCTCCTCGGTAACCAAACCACGTTTTCCTCCTTTTTATTCCCTCTATGTTTCAATCAACTTGTAAGTTATCGTTGATTAAGTTTTTACGCGTAGTTGGGGTTTAACACCAAGCCAGAATTACACCGCCTATCCAAGGCGCTCCTCGAGAGGGTTGAAGTCAGTTTCGGAAGTCTCTCGCGCGTACCCCAACATCCCTACCTGTGTAATGTATGTTGTTTTGACAGAAATCGCATTGTTCCCTTAGTGTTTTGCCTTTCACAGATTAAGATTACTCGTTCTCCTACTAATTATGTCTACTTCCGTGCTAAATGCATACTTCCCTTGCTCCCCGAACTTGCGTTTAAATCCCATTTTTGTTTTTCTTTTGGCATGCGAGAAGGGGTTTTAATTCGGCTCCCATTCCGCGGTGTACCCCTCGAGATGACAAACATCAATTTTCGTGAAAGAAAAATCAAGGCTTTATCTTTACTCCATTCCGTGAGGGTTCCTTATCCCAGAGTCCGTAGTCACAGCAGGTTCGCTGTTGTTAGTTAAGGAAGTCTCTCGGAATTCTATCGTTTAGAATTTTTCCGTTTTAAGCATAACCCGAGTTCCGGTGGTTTTGAGTTCCGCTTAGTTTTTATTTTTAACTATGGATAATGCCTTCCGAAAGGCTAAGGATTCCGCACTCCCGTGATTGACTTTCCGTTTGTTACTATCAAACCCTCGACAGAGGAAATGTCCGCTTCCGTAATGTGCCATTTTGGTTTATATGCTCATATCGATTTTTCCGGTACCGGCTACGCTGGTACATGGAGGTGTAGGACATATATGCATATATGTGAATGGAACAATTTAATGCAATTTCTTTTTTTTCTCAAACCCGTTAAATGGAATGTTTATGGACTTAACTATTTTCTCTCGCTACGACTTATATGCTTAGATGGTCGTTGAAGTTCTCTCGCTTATAATTCTATGCGTTGATGTTGCTTCGTTAAACGTAATGCTATTTGATAGAATTTGTTGTTTTGCTATGAGTCTTCCGGGCATGCTAAGCTTGTTATCCGGCATGGTATCACATTTAATTTTCAGTTACTACCATATAGTACTCATGGTTTTCCACTTCCTGTCTTCCTTTATCAACAGTAGCGGTGGTGGCCGGACCACCTTCTCGTCCGAGCAATTCTACAACCAACGGAGACATGTCTAGGGGCGAAGGTCGAACTTTCTCGCCCTATGGGTTAACGCCCTTGTTAGTTGCATAGCCCGTAAACAAGTTTTCGTATTTGTATACTCTTCTTGTTTGGTCCGTAATCAAAAGTATAAGTATACTAAGACTACATTTTTTTGTTCATCGTGCATAATAGGGTAAATTCACATTTCTTCTCGCTACATTAATCCTTCGCGTAATTCTAGGCTCGGCTTCTTTATTCAATGCAAAATTATACTACTCATCTCACAACAAAGACTGCAGATGTTGCAAAGGAAATACATTATGTCCGCTGGCTTCATTCCTATTCCTATTTCTCTTCGTCAGCGAGACTATTTCATTTACGTAATTTGATAAATCTACTTAGTATTAAAAATGCAAAATAATATTTGTAGTCAACAACTTCTCGTAATGGTAAACCTATCCGTTTTCAAGATAGCTCGTAGATGCCCGTTTCCTCCCAACTACGAATCGGCAATTACATACCCGCTTCCTCCCCCGAGCTTCACGCCGTAATTACTATCACCGAGATAATTCTAGAGGAGGTATTCGGACAATCCGGTCCAGCCCTCCAACTCCAAAGGAATGTAACTCGGGGGAGAACTTTGGGATACCGGCTCAGCCTCCAACCTGTACCGACACCATCTCAATCGTTCTCCAGAACGCAGTAGTCTTTTTCCCTGTTTTTAACCCCAAAACTCTCTTGGAATTTTCTACTTATTCCGTAGCTTCGTGGGAAAAACCGTGTGAATCGTTTTCTTTTCTTTCCGTTCCAACTAACCTGTGTCCGTTTTACTTTACGATAAATTTTTACTCAAGAAAAACTAATTTCTCAAAAGAACTTTTATTTCTCATCAAAAATTAACTTGTTCGTAAATTCCAAATAACAAAGAAATACAATTAACTCATAATTAGTTAACAAAAATTAATCATTTGTTAATGGCTAAGAGGGTGGTTACAAAAATCTTTCGTGGAAAATCACATCAAAATAGATTTGGTCCTAATGATGAACCACACTGGCTGGTTCGAAAAGCATCGACCAAATCTATTTTGATGTGATTTTCACTGAAAGATTTCAATCACAATTTATGGATCACAGAGGAAAAATTCCTAACGTCCACAAAACTCTCATGATGCGATTTTTACGAAAAATTGTCTTACTATATAAATGCCTAAACTCAAATATATTTTTTAATTAATATTTTATAAAATTATATATAAAAATATATAAGTTTATTTGATATTAAAGTTATGACATATTATTTTATATAACTTATAAGATTTTATAAAATAAAATTGAAAAAAAATATAGATAATCATGTTAAAAAAAAAAAAAAGTTAAAACTTATTTTTTTAACTCACTGGTTTAATTATAGTAAATTAATATTAATTCATTTTAAATATCAAGTATTGAAAAAGTCGTTGGAATAGACATTGAAAATTAGTGTGGGGCATGTGGGGCGTGTGGTATGCAACTAACAAAAGTCGGTGGAATAGACATTGAAAATTAGTTCGTGGTACGGCAAACACTGTGGCTCGACACGTTATTCGTTATTTGTTACTTATTCTTCTTTAAGTCTTGGTGAATACGAAGATTTAATCTTGAGTTGTTTTTTTTTTTTTTTTTTTTTTTTTTTTTCCGTTTTCTCCTAGGTAAGCTATTAGCTGGAACCCATTCTGCATAATATTCTGTTGCTATTGGTGGCTATTGAAGAATATTTAAGCTGGAACCCATGGAGGACAAATCAATGTTGCTTTTGGTGGCTATAGATGAATATTTTTTATGCTGGTACCCAATGTGAACACGATATTGTGGCGTTTGGTGGCTAGGGCTGTTATAGTTCTCATATTAGTGAGGATATGGTCTCCATGTTCTGGGGTCTGGTTTACAGTTGTGAAGAGTGGTTCAGATGAGGTAAGATGCATGCCTGTTTTTGCTGAGCTGGAACCCATGAGGATATATGTTTGTTTTGATATTGGTGGCTGTTGATGCATGCTTTGATGCTGGAACCCAATGTCGACTATTTGTGCAAGTTTTTGGTGGTTAATGAAGGAGATCATTAGCTGGTACCCAATGTGAACATTTGTTGATCTCTTTTGGTGGCTATCGAATCCGCATATGGTTGGTACCCAATGTGAACAAGTATATGTTGCTTATGGTGGCTGTGGGCGAACCCAGGTCACTGCATTTTATTTTGTTATTGCCGCGGAAGTGTCTGATGCTGTTTTTCTTATTGGGATGGTCTCGGGTTTTCACATCTGTGGATCAGATGTTGGATACCTCTGAACATTAAGGTGATGTGAATCGCAATCGCGATGTTTGGCATTAGACTTGAGTGCATGTGAGTCGGGGTTGTAAGTGAGTCGGGATTGTAGATTTGATTGCTGTTTTTTAGATTTGGGGTTTATTTCTCTCTGGTCGGTCTTTTGGTTCCCCGGATTTGTGGAAGCGTTGTGCGAGGAAGGGAGAAATGAAGGCTTGAGTGGTTCAGTTGGGCTGTTTCTGGAAGTGGATTGCAGGGATCTTTCGAACAACAGCGGCAGGAGTTGCTCGTTGAGGGAATGCCATCGCAAATGTCGCGGCTCCCTTGGCTGTGGCGACTTCCTACGACTGAAAATGAACACGCAAGTTTCTGGATGGTGTTCCGCATGCTCTAGCAGTTTTTCTGCATTTTAGGGGGGCTTTCGGGACATGCCTATGCGGGTGATGGTGGATGACATGTTTTGAGGTTTCTGCCATTGCAGTGGGGTTTCTGGTCTTTCCGGTTAGCCGTTTGGTTTTCCGGCGAATTTGAATTATTTTTCAGGGGCATTGGCATTCCGTTTTTCCCACTCCACCGTTCTGACTCCGGCGGTGATTTGAATTATTGGCCCGTTGGTGGTTGGGTGTCTCATTTAATGACACCAACTCATCATTCAATGACTTTCGTTCACCAACTTGTCATTATACGGCGGCCTCTCAACTGTGACCACTTCTAAATCATGACGTGGACAGTTATCCTACCGTTATCACCTTCTTAACAGTGTTTCGATTATAGTTTCTTGGATTGTTTCGATCCGTGCGACTCTAGTTCTATATGCTACGGCCTCTCTCCACTGTCTCCTCATCCGGATATCCCCCGACTTTATCCTACAGGCTTTGGGCTCGTGGTTATCTGATCTTAGGGAATGCTACATTATCGATCTCAGGATTCTTTCTATACTGACTTTTTCTTTCTCCGATGTTCATTGTATCCTCAATGGATTACGGAGTTTATCAGTTTTATGATCCTTCGTTCTCTGCTCAATCGGGTATTGGCATGATCCGGGCGGCCGATGTGTTCTCTTTTAGTCTGAACATATCATTTCCTTTCGATCCTGGTTCAGAAGGAGTCGCCGGTCTTGGTTGGATGCTGTAAGGTGGCGGATTTCCGGATCGAGTTGGGGAGCCGGTTCTCCCCCAATCATGGGGTCCAATCTCATCGTTGATGGGGTTCCTTTTTGTTTTCAGAACAGTTTATCAAGCGAGCCTGTTATGTGGTGCAGGGATTTTGGTTTTGTCCAGGGCTGCTCTTTCTTCCTCAAGTGGATCGGGCATATTTATCAAGTGTATCAGAATCCATATATCATGCGGTCATGATGTATTGCAAACGAGCCTGATTTGGTGGTTGCTTAGCGTGACAGCCTTTTATCAGTTTTGAAGTTTCTATGGAATTCACCTTTTGTTTGCTTTCTTTCATTTCAGTTATCCTTTTCTTTTCTATCATGAATATGATGCTGCATATTTTCTCTGCTGGCTCTTTTCATTGTATACAGGGATGATCTCGTGGGTATGTTTTATACTATCCGCTATGTTGTAGGCCATGAACATCGAATCACTTCTCTTTGAAGTGTATTCTGGATGTATTTGGTAATGGGGTTTTCTCGCTGTTTTAAATAACAGTTTGAGAATGTATCGATGATCATGTACTGTCATATATTTCTTTTAATATATACAGCGTTTTTTTCCTTCTGAAAAAAAAAAAAAATCTTGAGTTTTTTCCTTGTTATTTCCTCGCTCACTCACACACCATTTTATATTACTTATAATGAATTACAGATAAAGAACAATCATGTAACTTGTAAGGCTGTCTGCAATTCAACTGACACCACCAGCAACCCAATGGTCCGGAATTACCCTCTTTAATGGTCAAGATGATTACCCTCTATTAAAGTATATAAAAGTAAAAAAAATGCGAGCCCATTGGTCTTGGTTTTTCTCAATGAATTCATCACAAACACCACTGTTCCCTCCCGCCATTTGAACACACTCCATGACCACGTGTGTAAATAGGCAGATTTCTCTTTCCCCTCTGCTTTGCAGGAATGCTGTTGACTATATTAAAGTATATAAAAGTAAAAAAAAATGGGAGCCCATTGGTCTTGTTTTTCTCAATGAATTCATCACAAACACCACTGCTCCCACCCGCCATTTGAACACACTCCACGACCACGTGTGTCAATAGGCATATTTCTCTTTCCTCTTCAAGCTTTTTCCATATTATTTCCCCTCTGCTTTACAGGAATGCTGTTGACTATATTAAAGTATATAAATTTGTTTATAGAATATTTTTTGTTTAATTTTTTTGGTCGGTAGATGGATTTTTTTTTTAATTATCATAATTTTAAATTGGAAAAAATAATATTGTTACAAATATTTTAAAGTCGAGATTATTATACGGTCTCGAAAAATATTTAAAAGAAAGTATATTTAACACAACTCTCCGTGATATTATCAAAATAAGTTATATAGTAACTAATATATGGATTAGTTTAATTAGATTAAAATAATAATAAATGGACGTTACTAAATTAGTAACTAATAAATGTGGACGTTACTAAATATTTATTTCATGAGAAAATTTTAAGAACCATAAATTTATATGCATAATAAATGGGTGAATCTCCATGATACATAGGAAAAGAGGAAGGCCATTTTATCAATAATATAATATGTATATATAATTTTTTTTTGCTATTATCTTATAAAATCATAGTAAATCTTTCAGCTGAATTATAAAATCTTATAAGATCTTGGTGAATCTTTCACTAAATAATACGAGACTTTGTGAAGGGCTAACAAAGTTCATAATGAGTATGCTGTTTGACGATAGAACCCTTCAAGAATTCGTGAGACCAACTTTAATATATCTACAAATTATTGAAGAATTTGATCCTATTATAGTTCTTGGACAAACTCTCATGCCGAGATGACTATGAGAGTTTTGTATAAGATACACGGTTCTCTGCTGCATAATGTTACACCAAACCCTCACTTGTCTCGAGAACAAAGTGATTCCAAGTGACTCGGATATGCTTCGGGCTAGGCAGGTCTTACTGCATGCCCTCGAGAACAAAATGGATTTTCTTTCCAGTGTAGACGTCAACTTCCAAGGAGTACCCGACCTATCTTAGATCGTTTTGTTCCGCTACCAAAACTTTGACTTATAAAACGGTCTCTTCGTATACCTCATAACATACTTGCTTCATGCCAGATTGCGAAATAACGAGAAAACAAAACCCTAGTCTCTAAATCTCGAGAGAAAGGTGTTAACCTACCTTAGAATTAATATGTTTGTTCTTATTTATCTCAAACAAATTTGCAAATCCTCCAAACCTTGGATGGCTTGCTGAGAATTCGAGATAGAATGTTTCCCTTAAATGTTTGTTCTCCAATTATGGCTGTTACAGTCCAATTTAGGCATGTCCTAAAACACGGTCAATATCCATTAAGGTCTATAATACTCTAAATTGGTTGCTACATACTTTTCATGAAGTCATTCCATTGGTGGTTTCATTTTATGCAAGTTTCAGCAGCATATGCAGTTGAAATGCCCCATTGAGCCATCAACACCCCTAAAATGCGATGGTACTCGGAAACATCTACTCCCCCTGCAATGTTGCGTTGCGAAGGATCGACCCACTTTAGAGTGTGTTGGTCTCTTGGGAGAAATTTTTCATTAGATTTCGAATATTTCAAACCGCTAGTGGCTTCTAGAAGTTGTTCCCGACTTTCACTTCATCGATAGCTTCGAATATGGACCACTATGAAGCCATTAAAAATTGCCTCCTCCTATTCCCATAGGCAAAACCTCTTCCATTTTTAGGAAAGCCATTCAGCTGATTCATTTATGTCAAACTACCTTCATCTACTTATAAATAGAGCAACGATCCGTTTACAAGAAAAATATTTGTTGTCATTAGAGTTATGTTGGTGATATCACAATTCTTGGAGGTATTGTGCATGTACTACGATGTTTTTCGTTAACGATGCTGAATGTGATGGGGATGGGACTAAAGTTGGATGAGTGACAACGAATCGATCAGCGGTGTACTCTTTCTTCTACTTCATAATAACAATACATTTACATTTAACTTTCCTAATGCATGTGTCAATGATGTCATATGTGCATTTATGAATTGTTCTTGTAATATTCAAAAATTTTGTTGAGATATTATTCTGTTATTTTCACTTAGATAGGTGAATAAGTGGGTAGGGGGCCATAAAATCTCTTTATGAAGAATAAAAACACTTCTCATGTGAAAGTGGATCATCATTTGAAGCAATAAAGCACCTAAGGTGTGAACGAGGGGGCTAGAGCATGTGGACTAGGTCAATGTTGACAGGATCAAAAACATTGTTATGGAAATCATGGAGGATTATTGGAGGACAACACAATCATTGAAGGTATATGCATTGCGTGCTTCTTTAATGAGTGGGACCCGGGGTGAGGAAGCTCACACAGAAGCATAAAAGGAAGAGGATGGCGACATTAGAAGGATGGACTTGTATTATTGATTTTTTTTGATCTTTTTTAGATCTAGATTTGTCATGTGACATATCTATGCATGCTTTTGTTGTTTAGTAGGGTACATGATATTTGTTTAACACAAGGGTGTTTAAGTGAAATCCCACCCTCATCCTCAGGACTTAGAGTGCCTACTCACGAGAGGAGTTATCTTAATTTGCATTACCACTATCTGTATTTAGTAACCAAACTTTAGTCTCATATACAACGCGGTCTATTCCATATATGTGTTTTGTTGCGGGGGTTCCGGTAGTGGAGGAAAGTGTCAATTTGCGAGCTGGATGCCTACATTGAGAGGATGTCCAATATACTTTCTCATCCAGGAGACTTCGAGGAAGTTCTTAGGGCTTCATTTTATTATTAGGCAAAGGGCGAAGTAGCAACCATCGACTTTGTAGATTTTCCCTCAAGAATTTGCGTTATTTTAGGAAGCATTTTGATGCTACTTATTTCCCTAGTTGGAGGAGTTGTGTTCTTTTGGGGATGAATCCGTTATTTAGGAGATCTATCGTAGGGGGATCATCCATTTCATATTTCAGATCAGCCACCTCCTATCATTGATTCAATTGTAGAGATTATTGACCACCTTGGCCAAATATGCTATTTTTTTATACAATTGTATTTCCGAAACCTTTTACGGGTTGTCCTAAAAATCCATTTTGGAGAACATATCTCTAGTCCTAACTCTTTTGGAGAATTGTATCGGTAGCAATACATTTTTCTATCTTTCGGTTATTGCCTCTCTTAGACAACAGAGTTTTGACTTGGTCGACTTATATTATTAATAACAATGGTGACTGGCAGATTTCTAGGTGTATGCTTTCATGGGAGGCTTGTTAGCCCAATCTTGAGTGATGTTTTCCTCACCAGAGATAATGGCCCTATTACTGCCTTTTATAATCATATTGGAATGGATGCTCTATGGTTGTCTCATGTCTTGATCTATTTATATTTATGTAATTATGGATTTTTATGTCTTGTATTGTTGCTTTTCCTATTTTTTGGAATATGATAGTGATATCGAGCACTCATGTCTGTCTCATTTTTGTGAAACATCTATGTTATGAGAAGAAGAAGAAGCTTCTCACGGAAAGAGATGGAATCTACGGAAGAGACAAATGCAAGACTCCATTATTTGGAGAAATGGAGGGAAGAAAGTTTTCAAAACTTCTTCTCGAGCTATACATGATATTAACGAGAGAAATCAAGGGAATGAGGAGGGAAATACATGAAGATCCCTAAAATATGCTTGCATATGAATAAATATTGAATTCTTCACCATCATGGGTCAAGCATTCAGCCCACACAATGCTCATCCCCAATATATGTCTACTATGCCTACATTCATAGCAAGAGATATGGAGGGAGATGCACCCAGGGGGAGACTCTTGGTGATTATCTACAAAAATATGAATCTCAATATCGGAGGTTCGAAGCATCTAAACTTCCAAAGGTTTTCCAAATCAAGGAGGATAGAAGGCCTAGTAATCACAATAGAAGCAAGAGGTCCAAGCAGCATGCTTTGGGTAGATTCTTTCTACCTTTGCTTTTGATGGGTCACCTAAATGCACGGTTAGGGCTTGGGTGGAAGTAGACACCTATTTCCAACAACACCAAGTTTCGGAACAAGAAGCCATTCGAGGTAAACGGCCTTCGAATCTTGAATCTAAGGCTTATGCCTAGTGGTTTTATGAATCTTCTTCATTGAAAAATGAAATTATATCTACTTATGCTAAAGTTCATGCAGGATGTTAGTGAAAATATTTGATGAACATTTTGAAAGTTCGTTGGGTGAGCTAGCCAAGCGAAATGGAAGGGTATACTGCATGAGTTGGAAGGATCCATGAAACCAACTCCATTTCACAACATTGTTGAGGGGGTTAAAGATTTGCAAATTTCTTTTCCAAGCGGAAAATCCCACTTCGACAAAAAATTTCTTCTCAAGAGAGACACTGAGGATTCCTCCTTGAGAGGGGATCGAAACGAAAGGATCCCTTAATGATGAGGTATTCTCCAATGATGAAGAAGGAAGAAAGGAAGATCTGGAAAGAGCCTCACAGTTTCATGAAAAGAGCTGCATGAGATCCACCACTCTTTGGAGATGGAGATGAGAGAAATTTCTTTTTACTAGAGGATCTCTTGTATCTTTGCAAGAAGTTCCAAGGATCTCATATATGAAGATCGGGAGCAACATGTGTCTATGTTGATAGGCAATGAGATAAGAAATGGAGGAAGTGTGTTCCAACATTGACCACAGTTTTGGGGACATACACCATGATGATCTTTGTGATTAAGACTCTTGACACCAATATGACCTTGGGTGTGCATGGGTTGATTACATTGAAGAAGAACACCTTAAGCTGTGAAATCTTGTGAATGTAGGAGAAGATGCAGAAGGGATCGCCAACATCAAGTGATTGGGAACATACACACCCATCCTTTTCCAGGAGGTTTATGTAAAAAATCAAGAAGAGGATGATTTTAGCTGCAGTGAGGGTAAGGAAAAAAAAAAGTCCACTCACATATAGAGCACACATCTAGGCACTGATGTTTCATTACATGGAGGCATTCCTGGGGAACCATACGATTGGAATATGATCAAAAATTTCTCTCAACATGGTGCATCAGTGATAGATTTGGCTAAGGGAGGAGCCTTGGGAGAAGTTGGCACAACCTGAAACCTCTAATTGGTTCAAAGCAAACAAGCTACGTATGGTTGTTACATCTCCCACTTTCAGTTATTTCTTATTTGAAATATGATGATTCGGGAATCTATGATGGCATAAGAATGGTGTCAAAGGGCTATTCTATAGCCTTGGTGTTGGGAAAAATACTGAGGGGGGGGGTGAATCAGTATTTACAGCATACTCAAAACTTTTCACTTTTTCATTCCTTAAAACCCATACGCTACTTTTCTTTAGTAAACTCGCGTATATACACGGATACCTTTCATTTCAACTAGCGTATGCAAGTCTAAATATGTCATTAGTTCTTTACATGTATCATTCCATTATTCATTCATCGGATGTTCCAATAAGCAGTAAACATGTGCAGTAAGAACAGAATAAACCATCACACAAAGCATCACACATGAACACCGGGATTTTTAGGTGGAAACCCAGTGGGAAAACCACCGGCTCTGATTGCTGTTATTCAATATTTTATTATAGAGAAAACATCTTACAACATATGTGGCACGGACGACGGCACGGGGTACTACCTGCGTGTTACAGCCTCTCTGAAGGAGGCACCAACCCCGACATTTTGACCTCTCACGGAAAGAGCTACGACTGATCACCGTTTCGGCCCTCACCGGAGAACTACAACACGGCGAAGGCTACAGCCCCTCAACACACCTTTGGACCGTTTCATCCAATTTCTGCCAGGTCAACAACTTCAATAGAACAACACTTGCGGGCCACGACAATATATTTTGTTTGGACCCTTTCCATACTTTTAAGCACAAACATACATCACCAACAGTGGATAACATCAACACGGATCGGATGCGAAACAACGCCGAAACCCGGTCCAGATATGTCATACCCTTTGCTTCAGCAAACCCTGATTTACGTACGCTTTCTTCCCTTTGATGTCGGCGTATATACGCGCTCGCGTCCACACAAACCGACGTATGCCTGTGTATGTATTTTCGTGCGCATACGCTTGTATCTTCGGTGGCGCGTATACGTATTCTCTAACGACGCGTCGCGCGTCATAGATCTTCAATCATTATAGAGTAGCATACTTCTTGATCAGATATTCGGTTCCAGATATACCCTTTTACTTGAGACAGTGAGATGTTCGCTAGATGTTCGCCATCACAGATCTAAGCCTTCCATAAGCGGATCTAGTAGGTACAAGTACATTTAAGATCTATATATTAGCTTCATCATTTCTTCATAGATGCCTCATAGATTCGGATCTATTATCAAACCTTTACCCTTTATATGTGAGATATACTTCAGAGAAGTATTCATTCAAGCTCGGACATCTTTTTCCTACATCATTTGCACAATGGTGTTCTTCTCCTTATATAGGTTTATCCTTTTTCAATACCACGGGCCAAATCAATACCACGAGCCTTCAATACCACGGGCCAAACCAAAACCATCAGCCCAAAACTACATTAGACGGGGTCAATTGGGCGGATCATTACCCAATACAATGAATTCAATACCATATTGGTTACCCACAGTTTTACTTTAAAACGCTGCAACCCATACGAGACTTGGCACGTTCTTTTCCGCGTGCATACGTGACTTCCCTTAGACGGATCCGCGTATTCCTAGAGACATATCCAAAGATTTAGCACATGCGACTTCTTTTCTTCACGCATACGTACACCTTGCGGATACATCAGATTTATAAGAACATTTCTATCGAAGCACAACTTCATCAAATGGAATTTGCCATCTTCTTCATCAAGTGGGTTGCCTTTTCGAGGGGACAACACTCGACATCATAATATCAACAAGCATCATATCACATCAGATTTACATCATTTGCAAGTCCATCAAGTCAAGAATAACTAACTGTTGGTCGATTTGCCATCAAGGACAACACATGTCAACGTTCGCATCTTCTTCATCTTCATTCGGTGGGTTGCCATCAAGGACAACACTCTTGCATCATATTTCCAACAATCCCCCTTTGGACTTGATGGCAACCACGATGGTGTTTGGCTACCACAACAGATAAGTATATTGACACTGTGTCCTCTCTCCCAATTCTTTGACACCATTATACGCATTCAAACACCATGTCCACTCTCACAACGACATCAAGGTTAAAGGGCGGACCAAGAAACCAACATATTTCTCCCCTTTTCTCTTCATGTGGAAGAAGCGATTACTGTGATCACGATGCCCAAAGTGACCAAGCTCTGCAGTTCATACTGAAACTTGCAAACAATGTGCAATGATGTACATGACTCTATAATCATCCTATCACCAAATACTCATACTTACATCATCAAAGATCCATCCAAGTGGATTTACATATGAGACTCAAGTACCCCAGCAAGTGGTTTACACATTTATTCATTCTCAACAAGAATGTTTGACTCGACTACCCAACCAAGTGGGTTTACAACATTTGACTACATTTCTACCCAACCAAGTGGGTTTACAAATTTGACAAGTCCTTACATATTTGAATATTACAAGTTTTACATCATGGGTCTCAACATATTTGACCTTTTCATCAAATTACAAGTATGACTTTAAGACCAACACAAGTCTCAAGAATGAGAACATATTCCCAAAGACGCACATATAATGCCCAACAATGCATTATATAAATAAAGCCAATGCTCCCCACGAATCTGTGCATCCAAGCATCCTTTCCAAATGACTAAGGCTCCCCGCATTAGTTTGTGCATCTGAAACACTTTCTACAACAAATCATCAAGGCATCTTTATCAAAACATTAGAAAGGAATTATGAGAAATGGAACACCACCGAGATACCAAACGGTATCGGAGAGATACCAATCGACTAGCACAACATTGTCTTGAAATGACTCCAAGCAAAAATTATCGTGATCGGACATACGCGGTTTAAATTGCATGAACTCGCGTACATACGCATTGTGTTTCGAAACACCGCGTATCAAAAAATATCTTCTAAAATTTATGCGGATTTGTTCTTTTGAATGGCGGAGAATATACGACACGTCTTAGATGCTGGTGAATGCTTCCACAGGCGAGGTTTGGTAAATATATCGACAACTTGTTCTTTGGAGGGAACATACTCCAACTTCACTTTGCTCAAGCACTTGTTCTCGTAGGAAATGATAACGATGGGAATGTGCCAGTCTTGAATACATGGCAAGGATTCTTTGAGATACGTGGCACTTGTATTATCACATAATGGAGATAGGGACATGCCATTTGATTTGAAAATCTTGCAAGGTTTGCATCATCCATAGGAGTTGAGTGCAACGAATGCGGCGACTACATACTCTGCTTGTTGTTGATAAGGCAATAGAATTTTCTTCTTCTTGAACCCAGAGATACTAACGAGGCCCCATATGAAGATGCCACCACTAGTGCTTTTCCGATCATCGACACTTCCCGCGGCCCAATGTTTGCATCGGTGTAGGCATGAAGAGTAAGATCAACATTCCTTGGATACCATAGACGTGCGATCTTGTTCCTTGAAGATATTTGAATATTCTTTTAGACGAAGATGAGACTCTTTTGGATTAGCTTGGAGATCGTCCAACAATCCCAACATCATGCATAATGTACATTCTAGTCAGTGAGATAGTAAACTTCCTATCATGTTGATACGCTCACTGCGGTTGATTCTTGTGGGAGAATCATCATTAGAGCGAGGCTGCATCCGGTTATCATTGGTGTACTTACAGGTTTGCATTCTTCCATGCCATACTTCTTTCAAATTTGCTTGAGATATTTTTTGCTTGTGACGGGAATATTACCATCTGTAGATTACAGTACACTTGCCAGCCAAGAAAAAGTGTTAGTTTCCCAAGTAAAGACATTTCCAAATTCTTGCACATGATAGAAGCAAATTTTTGACTCATAGATTCTTCGTTACTCCCAAAAATGATATCATCAACATATACAACTTCCTGATCAATAGTTTATCTTTTTCAACTTTTGTTTAACACTGTGATTGCTATCGTGAGATCCTTTTGTGAAGCCTTGTTGATGAAGATATTTGTCAAGACGATAATACCAAGCCCTTGGAGCTTGTTTGAGTCCATAAAGAGCAACTTTTAAGTCTACAAACAAGATTTTCATCATTCCCCAAAATGAATCCTTAGGTTGTTGCATATATACTTCCTATATTCTAGATCACCATTAAGAGCGATTTAACATCATTTGATAGCTTTGATTCGTTGATAGGCTGGAGAAAGCAAGAAACATTCTTAGCAATATGTTCGAGCTACGGGGAGCAAAGTTTCTTCAAAGTCTATACCTTCTTGTTGAGTATACCCCCTTGCAAACTAGTCTAGCTTTGTTCCGCCCCAACATCCCCATTCTCATTTAACTTGTTCTTGAAGATCCATTTTAGTTCCAATGACATTTTTATCATGTGGTCTTGGTTTTAGTATTTAAGTGTCATTCTTTTCAATTTGCTCCAAATACATCCATGGCATTATTCCAGCATTAGCTTCATTGACATTGTGGTTCAATTGTGGATAGAAGTGCCAAATTACTACAGAAGATCCATATGAAGTTCTCCTTGTTCGTACACAGGATGCTTGTGTCTCCCAAAATTTGAGATTCGGGATGATTCTTTTAAAGACATGTCTGGATGGAAGAAGCTACTGAATAGATCATTTCGGAGTTCTTCATTGGATTCACTTGCCTGCATCATTTCCACTCCGTGTAGAAGGCCATATGTAAATATCTTCTTTGTTCATTTGTTTTCTTCTTTAGAATTTTGCGGGAGACTCATCAATGACAACATCAATACATTCAACAACCTTTTTAAACCTCTTATTGTAACATGTGAATGCTTTGCTGAAGATGATAACCAAGAAGTATCCTTCTATAAATCCAAGTTCAAACTTGCCAGCTTCTCATCATTATTTTTGATAAAGCATCTACTTCCAAAACTTTAAATGCTTCCACGGTCTGGGAGAATTACCATACCGAGTTCATATGGAGTTTTGTCTGCTATTTTCGAACATGAGCCTTGTTGAGAATGTTAAGCTGCTTTGCACGTGTTGCTTCACATCCAAAACATGTGAACCTGGGAAGTCGATAACTGTCATCGCCATTTGAACAATTGTTCTATTCATTCTTTGCTACCATTTTGTTGAAAGATTTTCTGACTGTCTTTTAATCTATGTTGTTCACAAAATTCAAAATTCATTTGATGAATATTCTCTCGATCGGATCGAAGACACTTGATTTTTAAATCAATTCATTTTCTACCAATGCTTTGAAATTCGAAAATTTTCAAAAGCTTCATCTTTTAATGTTTAATAAACGCGATATGACACATTCTGGAGTAATCATCAATAAATAGGATATAGTATTCTTCCCCACGTAATACCCCCCCCCCCATCATTGATGAAGTGAATAGTTCAAGAGGCTTACTTGATGATCTTCTTTGGCATTAAATCGAACTGCAGTGCCTTGCAAATTGACAAGATTTGCATATGATGCTACGGAAGATTGATCTTGGGAAGATCACGAAACTGACTTAATCCTGCTTGCTTTGTTGATTTGAGAGGCTAGAGATACTGACCTTCTGCATGCCATAACCAATTTTCTAATGACTTGCTAAGTAACATTGATCTATGCCGTTTAGTACATACGGGTTGCTTGGATTTCTTTTTCCTTTTATAATGATTTTACTGTATCAAGATCACGAACCACACATTCTTTGGAGGCTAGAAGACCATGCTCCTTGATCACACATTTGACTAACATATGAGTTATGCCTTAATCCATCCACATACATGACATCTTTAGCCTTTACCTTTTCACCCAGAAATCACCGGCCACTTTACTACTTTAATTACAACGGGAGTATCATTTCCAAATGTAACTTTCTTTTCCTTTTCCGAACATTATAAGTATGAAGTTTGCTTTTGTCTTTTTGTCATGTGTCTTGTTTATACTATCAATGTACATTGATTTTCTTCTGCTCTGCAAATAGCGTATATCCCACAATTTTCAACGTTTCTTTCTCTTTCCTTACTTTAGAGCTTGAGGGAACATGTTCTTTTGGTGGACCTTGCTCCTGCATTTAGTTATATGACCAAAGTTATTGCAATAAGTACATTCAACTTCGTTTTGAAGAGGCGAAAAGTTGTTGTAGGTGTTGATGCTTCTTTGGTTCGATATTTGTCATCTTATTGTACTTCTCTTGTCATAATGGTTTTATATCCCTTGTTGAACGACTTTATGACCAAAATTGTGACATGAGAAACATTGTCCATTGAAGCGAAATTTACCTTTGATCATGAAATCTTCTGTTAGATTTACTGTTGGTTGTAGCTTCTTTAGTGATCTCTAACATTGGTGTTTCTTGAATTGAGATGATCATGCTTCACATAAGGATCCTTTGTCCCCTATTTGGTGGTGAATGTAAAGAACCGGTTGTGGTACACTTTTGGAAATTTGGTCTTGATCGCAGAATGTCTTGATATATCCAAGACATTTTCATAAGGAGACATTCATATATGATAATCTCATCAAGGTTTGAACCTTTAGCAAATCTAGATTGAGAGATTTCACATTCTCTATTATCTTTCCTTAGACTCACTACATCACACTCAAATCCTCAATGCGTTCTTTACGGCTTCAAAGTGATTTTAAGTCTCTATGATTATGTTCTTTTCTTCGTAGCTTACCTTGAGTTAGTGTTTTCTTCAAGAAGATTATTGTCTTCTAGAGAATCTAAAAATACCCTTTCTTCTAAATTCTTGTTCACATCCTTTCAGTACCCATAGTTTTGTACCAAAATTTAGATAGCTTTTATTTAGTGCAGCCTTCCGAACTCTTTCTCAGTTACTTCCATTAGGCAGAGGTGGATTTATAGGTACTCTCCTTCTTGACTTCCCATTAAATGATCTCCTTTAAGCGATCAAGCTTCTTGCCTGAGACCTGCTAGGCAATTGTGGGAAAAATGCGGGAGGGGTGAATCGTGTTCTGACATACTCAAAATTTTACACTTTTTCATTCCTTCTTCTGCTTCCATACGCTACTTTTCTTTAGTAAACTCACGTATATACGCGGAGATACCTTTCATTCAACTAGCGTATACACGAGTCTAAATATGTCATTAGTTCTTTGCTTATATCATTCCATTGTTCACATTCAACGGATGTTCAATAAGCGATGAAAACATGTCACAGTAAGAGCAGAATAAACCATCACAAAAACCATCACACATGAACACCGGGGATTTTTTGGTGGAAACCCAGAGTCGGGGAAAACCCTCGCTGCCGGTTGCTCGACCTTCAATATTTTATTATAGAGAAAACATCTTACAACATATGTGCGCAGCAGACTTGACCGACACGCGGTACCCACTGCGCTCGTTCCCCGGCTACTCTCTGGAAGGAAGCCAACCCTGACATTTCCAGCCTCTCACCGGAAGGGAGCTACGACCCCACGATCTCGTTTCGGCCTCACCTGGAAGGGAGCTACAACCCCACAGTAGGCACACACAACCCTCAACACCACCTTTGGACCACGTTTCATCAATTTTCACCTTTGGATCAACAACTTCAATAGAACAACACTTGCGAGGGCCATTTCATCATATTTTCGGTACGTTCCTTTCCATACTTTTAAGCACAAACATACATCACCCAACGGATACTTATCAACCTGGATAGGATAGCGAAGTAGCACGGAAGGATCGGTCATCTGTACCATGGCAATGAGCAGTTCATACGGCGCTTTCACTTCTAACGATGTCGCGTATATACGCTCGTGTCCACACAAACCGGCGTATACCTGTATGTATTTCATTGCGCATCGCGCTTGCATCTTCGGTGGGCGCGTATATACGCGCTCCCTCGCAGTAGCGTATAGATCTTCAATCATTATAGAGCAACATATCTTCGAATCGGATATTCGGTTCGGATATACCCTTTTACTTCGGACGGATGTTTGCCTAGATGTTCGCCTCATCACGGATCTAAAGCCCTTCCATGAGATCTAGTAGGTACAAGTACATTTCAGATCTATATATTCCGCTTCATCATTTCTTCATAGATGCATCATAGATTCAGATCTATTATCAAACCTTTACCCTTTCCTTACAGATATACTTCACAGAGAAGTATTCATTCAAGCTCAGACATCTTGCACCACCACACATCATTTGCACAATGAATTTCTTCTCCTTATATAGGTTTATCCTTTTTCAATACCACGGGCCAAAGCAATACCACGAGCCTTCAATACCACGGGCCAAACCAAAACCATCAGCCCAAAACTACATTAGACGGGGTCAATTGGGCTGTTACCCAATACAATGGGTCAATACCATAGTGTGGTTACCCTTTGGTTTTAGGCAGCTTTGGCCCATACGCGACAGCACGTTCTTTTCCGCGTGCATACGACTTCCCTTAAACAGAGATCCGCGTATTCCTAGAGACATATAAAGATTTACCTGGCATCCTTAAACTTCTTTTCTTCATATACATACTGCATACGGATACATGACAGTTTTAAGAACATTTTCTATCAAGCACAACTTCTGTCAGTAAGTTGCCATCTTCTTCATCAGAGTAGGTTGCCTTTCGAGGACAACCATCAACATCCTCCAATATCTAATGAGCATCACATATCACATCGGTTACATCATTTACCAGTCCATCAAGTCAAGAATAACTACATCGGGTGGTTTCCATCAAGGACAACACATGTCACGCAGTCGCATGTCTTCATGTATTAGATTGATTTTGTCAGATAGCATAAATATCTTCAACACTTGGAGCAACAAATGATGCTCACATGAGAAATATTTACGTTCAATGAAGGTTATTGAAACTCTTGTATGCATTGGCCAAACTGAATTTTGGATGGGCAATACCTTCAGAATGAGTTGACCTCCATGTACTTGATATGGTCTTGGGCAAGATCAAAAAAGCACAAGGAGCAACAAAAGTGGGGTAGCAATACTCCAACATGTAGCTTTGGCATGAGCATGTCAAAGAGGAGAGCTATGATGTGATAGGTGCTGTATTTCAGACTTCAACAACACCGTCATTGTTGAGGAGCATAAATCCATATTGGGAGTCCCAACTATTGGTGGAATATTCTAAGAACCTCTTCACATGTAAGGTTATTGATGGGAAAATGACAAATGGGAGGTATAGATTGGTTGATGGAGTCATTTATTTCCATGATCAGATCTACTTGACTAGAGACTCCAAGCTCAAGAAGGGGTTCTACATGTAGCATATAGGTACTCTTTCGGGGACATGTGGCTGTTGGTCTGCTCACACCATCATGGAGGATTCTATTGGGAGGATTCGAAGGAAGATGTGCTCCAACATATCAGGAGATATGTAGCTTGTTTGATATCGAGGAGAAATCCAACCACCTTGCAAGGTTCTTACACCATACTACTTTTTTGATAGATGGGAAGGATCACCTATGGACCTCTTCACCAACTTGCCTACAATATATGGTAAGGATTGTGTTTTGATGCTTATTGATCAATTAACCATGTATGGAACCGACTGCTGAAGTTGGGATTTTTGTGGGTTACAGAGAAACACCCCATAATTATCATGTGCATTTTCCAAACAATAGAATGATTGTTGTGTGACGGGATATAAAATTTGTTGAGGGGAAAACCATGCGGAGGAGGAACTGCTAGTTCTCAAAGACCAGGTCTCAAAATGTGTTTGCCATGTAAGGGAGGGTTCATGGAGTGGAGGAAGCAGATCATGAAAATCCATCCCTCGAAATGGTAGAAGGTGCACCATAGAATGCGATAGCCGAAGACTTGATGTTACAAAATGTAGGAGTCCCTACTTGCTGACAGACAAAGACGGTCTCTTTGACCGGTTGTGGATACATAGCTCTTATGAGAAAATGTATTGTGGTAAGACATTTTCTTTTAGGAAGCGATGTAGTAGCCTACTTGGGTTGATGCAATGGTGGAAGAGTGAAGCTCCATTGTAAAAAATAGTGCATGGGAAATTTTCTGGGAAATGGGTTGATAAATCGGTGGTAGGTTTGAGATGGATATACAATGTAAAGCAAGGCTGTGATGGGGTGTGGAGAAATACAAGGCGGTTGTGGCCCGGGACTACTCATAGATCAAGGGGATGAATTATGATGATACTTTTTCACCTGCATGAGAGTACTCTTCCATAATATCATCCTTGCACTCTAGGCAATGCAGTTGGGGTGGCACATTCATCGGATGGATGTGAAAAGCCCATGCTAGTTGTAACTAAATACCACTAGTGAGAGATCTAGTGAATTAAATATTAATTAATTCACAATCATTGATCTCACATGCTTGATTTACTAATTTTAGGCGCCATGTGGAATCAGAGAGTTGACTATCGATTTGTGACATTATCAATAACCCATACATGCCAAATCAGCTTCCCCCATGGATGTTCCCATGATACTTGTATAAATAGGAGCGGGCGAAATTCATCAATTTAGGGATTGCATTTAATGCGGATTATCTGAGTGACGGGTTAATGCAGGTAGTAAATTGGCTAGGGATTTTCATTTACATGTGTGAGTGTGAGATAATTAGTTGATGTGCGGGCTCTTGTGAGAAGAGTTTTGCTTAGGTAATTACTATGATCCATAAGGATGATATACAATGGGAATATACTGGGTTCTACAACTATAAACTTTCCCAGGAAATTATCTATGTTGTGTGAATTGATCATATCTGTTGTATGAATTCATGATTATGTTTTTAGATCACAAAATATTTGTAGAAGCGATTAATTATTTAAGTTATCACATTATTGAATCACAGTGATCAAGATATACATGCTTATTGTATAATTTCTATAGATTGTCCCTGGTAGTATTTTCCTTGTCCATCAACATCTAGTAGACTTTACCTTCTTCCAGGTCATTTTAAGTAATATCTTGAAAGTAGTGTGTTTGATTTCTTTTTTTAGAGTCTGGCACTGCTTGTATTGGTCTTCAGCTTGATCCTCTGCCTGTATTCTTGGCTTAGGACGATTAGCATATATTTGTCACTGGTCATTCCCACTGTGAACAACCAAATCTATCATATTTTTCTTTTGTAAATTCATTTGAGTGTCTTTCTTATAGACTTTTGAGTGATTGATTCCATCTATAGGCGGATTACTCTACCTCTTCTTGCCTCCTTTTTTTATGTTGTTCCCCATTTTCACTGTTTTTAAATAGTTCCAAAGTTCATTCAGCTTGATCAATTCATTTATTTTAGGAAAGATGATTTACTGGTTGATTTACTCATTTCTCTTGAGATTTTGACGTTGTTTGTGCATTAATTTATCTTTAAATGTCTAAACTTAAAATAAATTGAAAGAAAAACAACACATTTTGCATATAGGGATTGTGAGTGTTTAGGAATAGTTTGGAAAGTGCATTAGTGCTCATTGTTGATTGCTTGTGTCCCGAACGTTACATCCCTTGCCTTTAGTTTTTCAATTATTAAAGGTAATAGAAACAATGCTTATCATTCTAATTTCATTACTTAGTAATGTATTCAATATCGGTGAACACGAAAGACCAACTTTGACAAAAATATCAACATAAATTTATTTAAATTTATCTAAAACATTATAACTTTTATTCTTGAATAACATTTTAGAGGTCTAGGCTAGAATGTGTTCAGTAGTCCATAAATATAGCAAGTTGTTGTTAATTAGTCAAGTATTCTAAGTGTGATACCTCATTTAAATGCGTAATTCTCTTTCGAGCTTCATCAAACATACTCGGTATATTTGGCGGTGTTCGGCGGAAAAAGTATAAGGGGATATATAACGTGGGTGTCCACATTGAATAACTTCAACCTGAATTAACAGGTACCTCCACCTTTTTATGGCGAAAACTTCATATTTGGGGGGGAAACCATTGGGTTATTACCATCCATAGGTAAGCTGAGTTGGTACCTTGTACATGTGATACCTTGAAACCACAACATTAGGGGAATTCCTGCACGTACATAGATCCTTGGACTTTCTAGGGTGGTATCATTACGGGTTCACGGTTGCTTGGTAACCACTTACCTAGCATTAATCTCTTTGATTTTAGCTTATTTTTGTATAAAATCAATCAACAATAAATGAAGAAGATCAACCCTTTCGGCGTCGTTCGTAGGACAACGATAAACCACCACTACCGCCGGAATCTGCACCTGGCGAGTAGTGATGCTCTCTGGATTCCAATATGAACTCAGGTGCCTAAATCATCTAAAATAATAGAAGACATACTCATCCTTTTAGTGTAAGTGTGGTGTTTACAGCTAATCTGGTTCATCTTCTCTTTATTTGAGGATATTTGTCCACCAGATTCTGCCTGAATACCCAAGTCAATCCGAAGTCGGTAAATCTGAACTTAAGCTGCTGTGTTGAATTCAATATGGAACATTTTCTTTGTCGAGAATATTGATCCCAGAAGTCGAGCAACAAAATTTGTTCTGACAGTACAGCGTACGATCCTCGATCATATATAGCTGTTCAGAGTCTTCCTCGTTATAGAGTTTATAACCTAAAATTTATCTGTTGTGGTGTAGTCTTTCCCCTTGGTTTGATTTCAATGAAGGAATAACTAAGAAGAGAACAACCTTAAACTCCCTCATTTTAGGTAGAGACTGACCAGTATTATTATTTTCCTCATTTAAAAGACTCTCTTCTCATGTTGTTGATCACTATCAGTTCTGTGGGTCGTTTGAGTATTTGATTATTTAACAGAACAACATCCCATAATGCCTGCATTGAAGTGCAACTTCATCTTTATTTGCTTCTGTCTGATGTTTTCAATGAAGCACGAGTCTCTATCTTTGGTGGTTTATGCTAATCCAGTTCTGGCTAAATTGGACCCTCTCTCGTATCCTCTAGTCCATGGACACTGTATAATCCTGTCAGTTCTATCATTGTCTCTGCAAATTTCACCAACAACTTGATCACTGTTCAGCATGTCAACTCGGTATAAGGTTGGTCCATCCAATTCTGTCCATCATATCTTGTATTAGCGTTTAGTCACCCATAATATGAAAGTCAATATGTGCAATATGCTTATAATCCATATGCTAAGGACCATGATCCTAGGTCCATATGGTAATACTTCGTCGTTTTTAGGTCAATCCTTATCTAGAATGCCCGTTTGCCAATGGCGACTCGCACATATTCATGAAAGTGAATGATTGTCTTAACATAATATCAACAGATTCAAGGTGTTGCATTTGTCCCTAGCTCTCCTGTTATTATTTATGGTTGTTGGTGAGTCTACTCAAGAAGGTCTTTCAACCCTAACCCTCAATTTTCGGTCTACGGAACTCTATCTTCCAAACCCAGTATTCAACAACCATCTATATCGGGAATTTCACAACCATAGGCTAGTTTACCTTTGTCACGGAGCTTCTCTTTGACATCTATTCTGAGTCCCCGTTATCGTGACGACAAGTTTCCAGTCAAATACCATGGTAGCCACAACTTCATCCAACTCACAATATCAGGCTTATTGAGTTACGGTAAAAATCCTGCCCTATAGGGTTAAAAACAAACGAATGTAATTTTTTGGTATGCAAATGCCTATTTTCTAATTCCATCTTATCTGATTATACTCAACCGACCTTAATCGATAATTTCCATTTGTTGTAACATGGGGTACACACGATTTAAGCAAACTCACAGTCTCTCATTCATTATTTGCTGGTGGTTAGTGATTCCTCATATTATATTCTGCATTAAAAGTCAATCGAAATTCTGGAGAAGACATCTGCATGTGTACTGACTTATCATTTATGAATTTTCATCTCATTCCTTAAATGATGATTATATTGAATTTGTCTTTTCCTTGACAGCTTATGATGCATAGTGCCCAGTGGTACATTGAATTCCACGAGTTTCGTTTGATAACTTTCTGGCTTTATGCCTCCTTTTTAAACCCACTTCAGTTCCCATCATATATGCATTTGAGCAGAACATGACTAACCAAACGGATCTATTTTCTCATATATCGGATCATATACCATGAATGACGTCGTCATCATCAAATGGTTAACTTATTTGTTCTGATAAACTTTTAGCTGCAGTTGTTTATTGGCCTTGTTTTAAAATATCCTTGAGGATGTAGCCAAAAGACAGATTTTAATGCCAGACAATGAGGTCTTGTTTTTTTTTTTTTTTTTTTTTTTTTTGATATCTGAATCTAGTTGCCTGGAGTCTAACATCTTGCAATATGCAAAATATTCCAAATGTGTTTCGACAGGCTATCTGAGCTACTCTAATCCATCACATTCGGGACATTCATACGCGCGATGGTGTGATTGGACTACTGGTGCTCAGGCAAGCAATTCAACTATACGGTCCCTACCTTGATGGGCTTTAGTCAAACCCTATTGCATCTAGTCTACAATCTTCTTTTGAAATCCAGCACATATGTCTGACAAAAGGAAAAGTGACAAACCTAGAAATAGAAGAAGGGGAAAGATAAGAAGAAATGATTAAGCCCCATAGGAAAATAATCATATTCATCGGTTCTTTTAAAACCTCATGCCCTTTCAGTACTATGACGGTCATTTTCGAGATTTTTCCTACCACTCAAAACTCCAAAAATTTATCAAGACTTTTTGTCACATCTCTTGATGTTAGAAAAAATCCTTTCACGAACTTGGGAAACACATATGGTTGCTATGGATCCCACTTCTAGTTCCACAAGTACTTGTACCTCCACATAGCTAAAAATTGATGTGTTGGTGTCTACTCAGTAAAGATTAAAATAATCCATTTCGATGTACGATAACAAATTGAGCTCTGGAATCAAACCTACTTTAACTTCAACCTCCTTATGATAAAGGCTCTCTTTCTCATTCTAGAGTTAACAATAAAGCACTTGAAGAAGTAGTTCATAAATCGACATTAAAACATGAGTTCAAATGAAAGTATAATGCGGTATAAACAGCTCGGTCTGTATATGTTATGTCAACGCTTGAGGTTCTTGGTCACATAAAATGTAGCATTTTGTTGAGCATTAATTAGATGAGTCATTGATTCAATCTTGTAGTATTTAATAACACGGCTATATTTTCACATTTACTAGCACAACTAACATTTTGATTGACTTTATGTCTTGAATCTATGTGGATCACCTCTTGCAATGATGAAGGCACTGCTACTTGTATCTAGTATCCAACGAAGATTCTTTGGAAGTCACTTGGCCACCCTCCATTCCATAATAGTATTTATTTTTTCGGGATCTCGATATACACCAAGCATAAATAACTTGGCTAAATATTGGATCATTCTCTTGTAAAAATCCATTTCTTGAATTTGTTTTCTAAGTTGATGGTACCTCCAATACATTTTTAGTACCATTCATAAATGTTCCTTTGATCTCCATGGTGTTTAATGATAGAATTAATATATACCAATTAATATTAGAACAAATTTAGCAAAGCGGATAAAAAATGAAACATGTGACTCATGAAGATTCTTTAACGTTGGTTAATCCCAAGCTTTTGTAAAACTACGAACTCATAATGCGCATATCCGTCTGAAGGTTGTTTTATATATATCCTCATATTGTATATGTATTTGGTGATATCTATATATATCTATTTTGGCATCTAGTTACCCCTTTACTTTATCCAAACGGATCCTTAATAAATGGGAGTGGAATATTTTTCTTAACGATCGATTTTTTAAGTACCTTAATCCATACATATTAAACCTCTCTTACCATCCTCCTTTCTCACGAACGATGCGGGTGCCCCAAAGGGAGACACACTAGGACAAATGTATTCCCTTGTCCATTCATAATTTACATTTTCAACCAGGTGATCAGCTCGGGTACCTCATTCGGTATGGTGCTCGCTGACACCGGTGCTGCCCGTGAGCATTAGTTAGATGGTGAAATTAATATCCCACTTTGGGGTAATCCAGGGTATATTTTCAAAACACATCCATAAAATCTGCCACTGCCATTATGTTTTCAACATAGGGATATTATCTTTAGGGTGGCGAATCCTAACTTGAATAGCATAAATTTGACATCCTTTTCTAATGAATTTACCCGAGTCGGCATCGTGATGGGGGCCTGATTGAAGTGGTTTATTAATTCCTTGTAAATCCTAGCGAGTTCCATCTTGACCTTAAAATAGATGATTTTTCTTTTGAAATCTAGCTTGATACCTTCAACCAATCAAACCTAGTAATATATATCATAGGAACCCAAGGTAGAATATTCAACTCAACTTGTTTATATGTAAGTTTCCATTCTAAGGGATAATTTGAAACTTTACAGCGTTCATCTCTCTTGCCCATTGGCCAATTGTACCGGCCAATTTTAAAATTTACGGCTTTACAAAATCACACTTTTCAACTATCAGGGATTTACATAACTTAAGTTGGCACAAGGATCAACCAAAATAGAAACGGTTTGGGAATATAACTTACCTTCCGAGTTCTATCATGGTCGATTATTAATCTACTTTCTAAAATATTCTAGTGCCATGTTAATTCTTGGTATATTTCGGGCAATATCCCAACGTGGACATCTCTTGCAGATTGGTTGCACGTTTCGCTTCTCCCATAGTGAGGACAATTGTTATATCAATGTTGTCTCACCACATCCCCATCCTTTGCGGTAGAGGGTTTCGGATCCACATGATCGGTATCTTGGAAGATTTAGTGGGTAATTCTTGTTGGTCATTTGGGTTTTTTGGTTTCTTATTATTTTGTTGTTGGTTTCTTGCTTATTTTTATAGTTTCCGGATCTGCTACCTTTAAAATTTGAAGTACTACATACTTCTTTGTATTTAGCTCTTACTGACATTTCCTTTACCTTGAGCTGTTTGATAGCACGTGTGTTCTTTTTAGTCTTTATATCCATAGTTTTTGGATTCACAAATCCTCGCACATTTACTAAATTCCTCTCCACCATAATGTGGCTTTGTTTCATGATTGGTAAATAGCAGCGAGCTTGCAGTTTGCTTCTATATTCTGCAGCTTGAAAATATTTATTCATATTTCTAATTATCCATCATACTGCTACCTCTTGACCTCTCCATCGAATGTAGGGTTTAATTTTCTAGGTGTCCTTGCAAATCTACTTTCTATTTTTCATCTCCTGCTGTTGATACGAAACATTTCCCGACTCTGCTTCATTATAAGTCTTGTTTTTATTACTTGTTGGGTATGGCTTCCCTTCGACTTATCATTAGCTTGTTGTCCCTAGTCACCTCTTGTGATGTCTCTGCGGAGAAGCTCGGTTGGGATGTCCCTTGATTGAAGCCTATGCGAGAGGGTTTTAGAATAATTTTTGTTCTCGAGATTAACCTCTCATTATCACTTCTTACTCGAAGCATTTCTTCTGCCAAATATTGCACGTATACGAAAGTCTATTTGGTTTGTAGTTGTTGTTCCCTTGAGTAGTTTGTTGGTTTGTTGTTGATGTTCATCTGGCCTCTTTACTTTTCCATTTGCAGGTTCATATATGGGTTAGACGGTGACACCCCTTTTAGCTCAGGGCTTGATGTTGAACCCCCTCCTCATTGTATTATATGTACCTTCTTCCTATTTACATGCACAATTTTACACACACCCAATATTATTGTTGCGCATACGGGTCCCGAGCGTGTGAACGCGCTCATCCTGCTAAATGTAAATATATCCATAAAAAGAATAAAATTACCTTGTTCTTTTCAAACAAAATGCACATAAAGATCTAATTAACACTACTTATCATATTGTATTACGCATTTTACTATCTCGTTGACTGAGAATTTTCATTAAATATACCTCATAAAACAACTATGGAAGAACTATAGGTATGAGTGAGATTTAATTTTAATTTTACATTGATTAAACCCAATTTACAGTTAAATATTTTTACTCTTTATATTTTATGTAGAACACCATTAATTTATTCCTCTTGGGATGTTGCTTAAATAAAATCTTTGTGGCATCGAATGTAACGTAATGTTGACTGCTTATTTTGAAGCAATCAACACCATTTATGGGGTTTTTATGTGATTGCGATGTTAGATGGACCGTTAGGGTAATACCCTTACCCCCAAACCCTAACCATTATTTCATTGTAAAAGTCACTACGAGGACGCTCATTGATCTCCTCGGAATGTATTGTCTCCCCTCCTTTCGCCCTTAGCACGGCGACTCCGGGAACGATTATCCTTGTTTCTTTTTTTTCTTTCCAATGTAGTCCTTGCATGGGTTAACGAATCTTTACAATCCCTCGGAGGACGTTTGAAACATGCCATTATTCTTTGCGAGTTTTACATGCTTGACGATGGTGTAACGGGGTTCCTCACTTTTCTATTGCTTCTCGGCATGGTTGTGTTCAAGATACCATTCCCGAGTCTTTTGTGGGTTACACACGTACTCTTGCACTTACATCTCTCCGTCTGGAATGATAGTTGCCCAGGCGCCCGGCGGCCACGTTAGGTAAAGTGTTAATCTTGCCTCTTCCTCTGGGTCTATTGTTCGAGTTTAGAGTAATACATGGCTAAATCTCACGGTTTTCTATTGTTTTGCCTTCTGGGGTCACTTATTGTTCGGGCCCTAATGCATACATGGGGTATTCTATTTCATTTTTTTCTTTAGTGCTCTAATTTTCTTTGACTGGTTTTCATTCTAACCAAACGTCCGGAGTTTTCTAACATATTTCGTTGTCTTGTAGTGTCTCCATTATGAATCTTGCCAACAACCATGTTTAATAAATTCCCTACACCGTTTATAAACAGCATCCATTTTTCAGGTGTTCTTGAACCTACGGTGGGGTCAGGATTTGTTTCATGTTACGGTCCTATATTGGACTACTCTGTTTGATTGATGAAATACGTTGTTCTATCAATTTTATGAGGGGCCACTAAGGCTCTCGCTCCTTTTCGGATGTAAATTATTCTCGATGGACCTACTATTAAATGTATCGTTAATTATGTTTAAGTGAGTTTGAAAAAGTGAGTATTTAGGTTGGACGGTGGAACTATGTTTATTTATATCGTGTTTATGGAATTTTACTACGCTCTCCTTCGGTTTTTGGTTCGGTGCTTCGGCTAGAACATAGTATATTCATACGCTTCTTATATAACGTCGGATGCGGGTGCCGCAAGGAAATGTCTTTTGCTATGAATTATATGTTCATTTGTATCTTTTGACTATTAGGGTTCCTTAATAGTTTTTAGGTATGAATGTCCGACTATTCTTGAATCTTGATAGATAATAATAGATTTGGTTCTTTTGGTTTAACATGGCATTCAATTGTAACCTATGATTGTTGTAGTCTCCCTGTTTTGTAATGTATTGAACATGCTTTCTTTTCTGTGGAAATGACTAAGTTATTTAAGAATTCTATTGACATTTGGATTACCTCCCCTTCGAGGGTTTCGATGTTTAAATATATTTCTTTTCTTCAATGTTAAATCTATAAACAGTTGTGATTAGCTGTATTGCTATAGAGCATAAATGTTTCTATGTTTTTTAATTATATTTCTATTATATAGCATTATCATATAACTACGATTTTTAAGTTTAGTACCTTTTTTTAAATAGTATACTTTCAAGTTATAGAAATACGGATAGGCAGACATCCGTTCGGGAATGGGTTTTATTTCTCCAAACCCTTAGTCCATATGAGTTTTCTATATCACAGAATAGATTTTTTGTTCTGAGGACTCCCCGGATGGATGGGGGGGGGGGGGGGGGGCCTCATGTTTTTAAGGATTTTCAATTCGTTCCTTAGGTTCTACCAAAGCCAAATATGACATTCCTTTTCGGCTTGATGTTATCTATGCTTTCTTAGGAATTCTTTTCCTTAACTAAATATACATCTGAAAAAAGTATTTTAGAAAACAGCAGCCACTGCGAATTAAGTGGTTATTTCACTCCTACATAAATAGTCTATTGTAATCCTTCAGAAATAATAGTTGTTATTCTAGTGCAATCAACATTCACAATTTAAAGAGATAAACATACTTAATAAAATCACATTTCGGGCCTTTCCTTCCACCCTGTCTTGGGTTTATAATACCCAATCTCAATTAAACGAAGCTGATGGTAATATCCCAGCATGAGAGAGCGGTGCGTCCTCGGCTCCCCCGTGCTCCTCACCGGAAGTGATTAATTAACGATTCTGTTGGAAAAGGCCTCAAGACCTACGGCTCCATCCTCTTTTCCAATGTTGATTCACCAGAGTTCCATTGGTACAAACCAACTACGGATGCACTCTCACCCTGCACGCCTTCTCTTCTCATTACACGGAGGCCCTTGCTACCTCTGCAGGGATTTCCCTTTTATCCCCCATAGGAAAAGGTAGCTGTCCTTTAGTCTAGCTATAACCCCTACTGGAATCTTAAGAATTTTACCCATGAGTTTATGGAAACCACACCATAAAATAATTCTTTGTTCAATGGAAAATAAATCTTGTTCATCGATTGATTAACATACTATTTAATCATGTTTTACATAAAAATTCAAATGTATAATTTAAAGTAGCATAAAGAAATTAATCCAGTGTTACAATTAACTGTGTTGTTGGATCCTTCATTATTTCTTCTGAAATTTATATGTTTATATATATATATATATATATATATATATATATATATATATATAATTTCTTAATTTTTGACCATTTATTTGTGTTTTGCATAAAAATTCAAATATATAATTTAAAGTAACATAAAGAAATTAATAGATTATTTACAATTAGCATTTGTTGGATCCACAATTTATTTCTTCCAGGATTTATATATATATATATATATATATATACATATATAATTTCTTATTTTATTATTTATTTGTATTTTTGTCTTGATATTAATAAACTATTAATTATTTTATTTTTTTCATTATTAATTGATTGATTTATTAATTTAATTTAATTTATGTTTTTATTTATTTATTTACTTATTTATACATATATTTATTATTATTATTATTATTATTAGGTTTGATCATTATTATTTTTTATAGAATTTTGGCTTTGTGATCCGCGTAAAATTATGTAGAGATCTTTTCGGTAACAATCACATTCATCACATTCATCGGGACTAGGTGAGGGATCAGATGGGACGTTGAGTTTAAATAGATGCAAAAAATGGCTATACTAGCGATTAAGGACGTTGAGTTTTAAATTTTTTAAGTTAATTTCTTTTTAAATATTATTTTTATTTTAGTGTTTTTGTTATTTAGATTTGACTCAAATGTTTTGTATTTAAGTTTGATTATTTATTTTTATTTATTTTTAATTTTTAAGTGTGATTATTTTGATTATTTAAGAGCTTTGACTCAAATATTATTTTTATTTTTTTTATATTATTATATTGATTTTATTAGTTATTTTATTTATTTTTATTTAGGTTTGAATTAAATATTATTTTTAGATATTCATTTCATTAAAAATTTTCTTTTGATTAATTATTTTCCTTAATTCAATATTAACAATAACTATGTTATAACAATTATTTCTTTATATTAAAATTTTATTTATTTAGTCAAATCTAAGTGTTATAGCTAAAACAAAATTTGTATTTAGCTATTTAAATTGATGTCAAGATGTAGTTTCTTTAAATGTCTTGTTTTTAGTGATGAACTACAATGGATTGTTAAACACATCCACAAAATTGTGATTGAAATTTTTCAATCACAATTTATGAATCACAGAGGAAAAAATTCTAACGTCCACAAAATACCCAACGATGCGATTTTTTTACGAGAAAAAATTTATTCTTTTATATAAATGCCTAAACTCAAATATATTTTTTAGACGATAATATTTTTATAAAATTATATATAAAAATATATAAGTTTATTTATTAATAAAGGGTGTAATATATATATTTATATAACTTATAAGATTTTATAAAATAAAATTGAAAAAAATATAGATAATCATGTAAAAAAAAAAAAAAAGTTAAAACTTATTTTTTAACTCATTGGTTTAATTATAGTAAATTAATATTAACATTCATTTTAAATATCAAGTATTGAAAAGTCATTGAATAGACATTGAAAATTAGTGTGGGCGTGTGAAATGTGGTATGCAACTAACAAAAGTCGGTGGAATAGACATTGAAAATTAGTTCGTGATACGGCAAGCTCTTGTGGCGAAACCGTTATTCGTTATTTGTTACTTATTCTTCATAAGTCTTGGTCGATACGAAGATTTAATCCTTACATTGTGCCACCTCGCTCACTCACACACCATTTTAAATTACTTATAATGAATTACGGATAAGGTACAATCATGTAACTTGTAAGGTAAATACACCCAATTCAGTAACCTGCAGGCGACCCAATGGTCCGGAATTACCCTCTTTAATGGTCAAGATGATTACCCTCTATTAAAGTATATAAAAGTAAAATATTTATATCTGATCCTGCGTCTTCTTTTGAAATCCATGCCATGTAATCTGACAAAGGACAAAGTGACAAGCAACCTAGGACAAAGTGACAAGCAACCCTATTGCATCTGATCCTGCGTCTTCTTTTGAAATCCATGCCATGTAATCTGACAAAGGACAAAGTGACAAGCAACCTAGAAATAGAAAGAAGGGGAAAGATAAGAAGAAATCAGATTCGCCCCCATAGGAAAAATAATCATATTCATCGGTTCTTTTAGGAAACCTCATTACCCTTTCTTGATATGTAATGAGGATAATTTTACTCGAGATTTTCACTCACCACTCAAAACTCCAAATTTTATCAAAGACTTTTGTGACATGCGGGGTTGAAAAATCCTTTTACGGGCTTGAAAACACATATCGTTGCTATGCTTTATGGATCTATTTTCTTAGTTCACAAGTACTTATGCTATCCACCACTAAGCCCAAAATTGATGTGTTGGTGTCTACTCGAAGTAAAGATTAAAATAATCCATTGTTGTTGTGAAATGGTCAGGCCACAGATAAACCTACCACTTTAACTTCAACCTCATATGACTCGGCTCTACTGCCTATCATTCTAGAGTTAACAATAAAGCCGCCGAAGGAATTAGTTCATAAATCGACATTAAAACATCGAGTTCATAGAAATAAAAATTATAATGCAGTATAAGACTTGGCTCAGTCACCTTATGTTATGTCAACCCTTGAGGTTCTTCAGAATTTTACCTCCCAGAAGTACGCATTGTTGTTCGTGATTGGTGGAATCGATCCGACAGATTCAAATCTTGTAGTATTTAATAACACGGGCTATGTGCCACATTTACCAGCACAACTAGGATTGTTGATTCAAGCACATGTCTTGAATCACCTCATTGATCACACTATCATTGATGAAGGCACATATACTTGTATCATGTCCATGAGTTACTGGAAGTCACTTGGCTACCCTCCATTCCATAATAGTATTTATTTTTTTAGGATCTACTGATATACCTTCAACATAAATAACTTGGCCTAAATATTGGATCTGTTCTCTGTAAAAATCACATTTACTGAATTTGGCATAAAGTTGATGATACCTCAACATTTTTAGTACCATTCATAAATGTTCCTTGTGTTCCTCCATGGTATTTGAGTAAATTAATATATCACCAATTAATATCAGAACAAATTTATCGAAAAACGGATAAAAATGGCATGCATCAAACTCATGAAAGTTGTTGGTGTGTTGGTTAATCCAAACAGTAAAACCACGAACTCATAATGCCCATATCAAGTACGGAAGGTTGTTTTATATATATCCTC
This sequence comes from Pinus albicaulis, assembly GCA_034641835.2. Classification (NCBI taxonomy): domain Eukaryota; kingdom Viridiplantae; phylum Streptophyta; class Pinopsida; order Pinales; family Pinaceae; genus Pinus; species Pinus albicaulis. The sequence goes on from JAXQQM020074079.1 coordinate 94,756, forward strand.
ATATTTTATATGTATTTGGTGATATCCATATCTTATATCTATTTTCGAAAATACAATTTACCCCTTTACTTTATCAAAAAGATCATATATCTGTGGGAGTGGATATTTTTTCTTAACAGTCAATTTGTTAAGCTGCCTGTAATCCATACATATTCACCTCATACCATCCTCCTTTCTCATGAACAGTACTGGTGCCCCCCAAGGAGACACACTAGGACAAATGTATTCCTTGTCCAAAAATTCTTGTAGTTGCATTTTCAACCCAGTCAGCTCAGGTACACTCATTCGGTATGGTGCTCATGACACCGGTGCTGCCATGGGCATTAGTTCGATGGTGAAATTAATATCCCACTTTGCAGGTAATCCCGGTATATTTTCCGGAAACACATCCATAAAATCTTGTACCACCGGTATATTTTCCAACATAGGGATATTATCTTTAGAATAGGCGAATCCTACTTGAAAAGCATAAATTTGACATCCTTTTCTAATGCATTTACCCAGCTGGCATGCAATGATGGGGCACAATTGAAGTGGTTTATTAATTCCTTGTAAATCCTAGCGAGTTCCATCTTCAGCCTTAAAATAGATGATTTTCTTTTTGAAATCTACTAGTGAGAAATGCCCTTCCAACCAATCCATTCCTAGTAATATATATCATAGGAACCCAAAGGTAGAATATTCAACTCAACATTTATATGTTGATTTCCAATTTCTAAGGGACAATTTGAAACTTTAGCGTTAACTCTTCTCTTTTCCCCAGTGGCCAATTGTACCAGCCAGGGAATTTTAAATTTCTGGCTCTGCAAGCCACACTTTTCAACTATCCGGGGATTTACATAACTTAAGATGGCACCAGGATCAGCCAAAATAGAAACGGTTTGGGAATATAAGTTACCTTCCAGTTCTATCATGGTCGATTGGTAATCTACTTTCCGATATTCTAGTGCCATGTTAATTCTTGGTATATTTCGGGCAATATCCCCCACTGTGGATGTCTCTTGCAGATTGGTTGCACGTTTCGCTTCTCCCACAGTGAGGACAATTCTTATAATAATGTGTCTCACCACATCCCCATCACTGCAGTAGCGGTTTCTGGATCTACACATGATCTGGTATACTAGAAGATTTAGTGGGTAATTCTTTTGTTGGTCATTTGGGTTTTTTCTGGTTTCTTCCATATTATTTATTTGTTGGTTTCTTGCAACATTTTTATAGTTTCTAGATCTGCTACCTTTAAAATTTGAAGTACCTTTCTGCCCTTTCTTTAGCGGCCAATTCTTACCAGCATTTCCTTTTACCTTGGACTGCTGATAGCACGTTCGTGCTTTTCGAATCACCTCATCCATAGTTTTTGGATTCACAAATCCTCACACATTTTTAAATTCCTCCCACCATAATGTGGCTTTTTCCCGCAGTTGGTAAATAGCCAAGCGAGCTTTGAGTTTGCTTCTATATTCATAAGCTTGAAAATATTTGTTCATGTTAATTATCCATCCTTCTGCTACCTCTTCAGCCTCTCCATCGAATGTAGGAGGTTTAATTTTCTAGAATTCACCTTGCAAATCTACTTTCTATTTTTTTCATCTCCTGTTGATCTGAAACATTTCCCGACTCTGCTTCATTATAAGTCTTGTTTTTATTACTTCGCTGGGTATGGCTTCCTTCCGGCTTATCATTAGCTTGTTGTCCCTGTTCACCCTCTTCTTGGGTATCTCTCTCTGGGCTCGGTTGGGATGTCCCTTGATTCAGCCTATCTGAGAGGGTTTTAAGAATAATCCCCTGTTCTCAGATTAACCTCTCATTATCACTTCTTACTCGAAGCATTTCTTCCTGCAAATATTGCACCGTATCTGAAAGTCTACTGGTTTGTAGTTGTTGTTCCTTGAGTAGTTTGTTGGTTTGTTGATGTTCATCCACGCTCAACTGCACCCACATTTCTGGGTTCATATATGGGTTAGACAGGGGGTGAGCTTCCCTTTTAGCTCTGGGAGCTTGATATTCAGACCCCCTCCTCATTGTATTATGTCAACCCCTTCTTCCTATTTCTGTGCACAATTTTACACACACCCAATATTATTTATGTTGCGCATCTGGGTCCCAGCGTGTGAACGCTGCTCTGATACCAAATGTGACATCTATCCATAAAAAGGAATAAAAAAATTACCTTTATTCACTTTTCAAACAAAATGCACATAAAGATCTAATTAACACTACTTATCATATTGTATTACTGCCAGTACCTATCTCGTTATTGAGAATTTTCATTAAATATACCTCATAAAACAACTATGGAAGAACTATAGGTATGGAGCGGAATTTTAGTTTTAATTTTTGTGTTGATTAAACCTCGTTTCAGTACCAATGCACACTATTTATATTTTGTACGTTTGTTAATTATTACTCACAGATATTTGACTTAAATAAATCTCTGTGGCATCAAATCTGCTGTCATTTAATTTGCTTGACACCTGGAAGCAATCAACACCATTTATGGGGTTTTTTTATCAACAGTTGCGATGTTAGATGGGACCGTTAGGGTAATACCCTTACCCCCAAACCCTAACCATTATTTCCATTTGTCGTCACTACAAGGGTAGCTCGACTGATCTCCTCGGAATGTGTCTCCTCCTTTCGCCCTTGGCGACTTGAGGTAACGATTATCTGCTTGTTTCTTTGCTACTTTCCAATGTTGGTCTTGCTTGCTGGGTTAAATGAATCTTTACAATCCCTCAGGTGTTTGAAACATTGTTATTTTTTTGCAGTTTTACATGCTTGACAATGGTGTAACAGGGTTCCTCACTTTTCTATTGCTTCTCGGCATGGTTTTGTGTTCAAGATACCATTCCCAGTCTTTGTGGAGTTTTACATTATCTGCACTTATCTCCATCTGGAATGATAGTTTCCCAGCACCAACGTGGCCAAGTTAGGTAAGATGTTGACACTTACCCTCTTCCTCTGGTTAATAATTTCAGAGTTTAGAGTAATACATAGCTGAAATCTCACAGTTTTCTATTGTTTTCTGTCTCAGGTCTTATTGTTCGAACCCTAATGCATCTGTAAGGTATTCTATTTCATTTTTTCTTTAGTGCTCTAATTTTCTTTGACTGGTTTTCATTCTAACCAAACGTCCAGGTTTTCTAACATATTTTCGTTGTCTTGTAGGTAATCTCAAGACTATGAATCTTGCCAACAACCATGTTTAATAAATTCCCTACCTTAGTTTATGACAACTTGTCCATTTTTCCAGGTATTTCTTGAACCTACAGTGGGGTCTTCTCTGAGTTGTTTCATGTTCTGGTCCTATATTGGACTACTCTCTGTTTGATTGATGAAATGCGTTGTTCTGTCAATTTTATGAGGGCCACTAAGGCTCTCGCTCCTTTGTGGATGTAAATTAGCCCTCGATGGACCTACTATTAAATGTATCAATTAATTATGTTTAAGAGTGAGTTTGAGAAAAGAGTGGTATTTAAGTTGGACAGTGAGACTATGTTTTTATTTATATCGTGTTTATGGAATTTTACTCTGGCTCTCCTTCAGTTTTGGTTCGGTGCTTCGGCTAGAACATAAGTGTATTCATCTGCTTCTTATATAACGTTAGATCTGGGTACCGCAAGAAATGTCTTTTGTTATGAATTATATGTTCATTTGTATCTTACAACTATTCGAGTTCCCTTAATAGTTTTTCGTTATGAATGTCCAACTATTCTTCCACAGTCTTTAATTAGATAATAATAGATTTGGTTCTTTTGGTTTAACATGACGCCTCCAATTACTTAACCTATGATTGTTGTAGTCTCCTAGACTGTGCGCTCGCATTCGGGCATGTTTTCTTTTCTGTGGAAATGACTAGATTATTTAAGAATTCTATTGACATTTGGATTACCTCCTTCTGAGGGTTTCGATGTTTAAATATCTTTCTTTTCTTCAATCTTAAATCTACCGTGATTGTCGTTAACTGTATTGCTATAGAACATATAAATGTTTCCCATGTTTGTTTAATTATATTTTCTATTATACTCAACAGTATCAACACCAACTCTGATTTTAAGTTTAGTACCTTTTTTTTTAAAATAGTATGCTTTCAAGTTATAGAAATACAGATGACCAGACCATCGTTCAGAATGGGTTTTATTTCTCAAACCCTTAGTCCATATAAGGTTTTCCTATATCTTTGTAAGATAGATTGTTTGTTCTGGGGACTCCCCCCGGATGGACTAACTGTCCCTTTTCATTCTGCAGCCTCTATGTTTTCTGGAGATTTTCAATTCTGTTCATCAGTTTCTACAGAGCCAAATATGACATTCTTTACAACTTGAAGTGTTATCTATGCTTTCTTAGAATTCTTTTCCTTAACTAAATATACATCACAAAGTATTTTAGAAAACATACAACCACTCTGAATTAAGTAGTTATTTCACTCCTATAAATAGTCTATTTAGCAATCCTTTAGAAATAATAGTTGCTATTCTAGTGCAATCAACATTCACAATTTAAAGAGATAAACATACTTAATAAAATCATATTTAAGACCTTTCCTTCCACCCTGTCTTGGGTTTATAATACTTATCTCAATTAAGCAAGCTGATGGTAACCTCCCAAGCATGAGAGAGGCGATTATGTCCTCAGCTCCCCCCGTGCTCCTCACCAGAGTAGGATTAATTAGCAGTTTTGTTGGAGAAAGGCCTCAAGACCTCTGTCCATCCTCTTTTCCAATGTCAGGTTGCAGAGTTCCATTGGTACAAACCAACTCTGGACCACTCTCACCCTACACGCCTTCTCTTCTCATTACACAGAACCCCTTTTCCTCTCTGGGATTTCCCTTTTATCCCCATAGGAAAAGGTAACTGTCGCTTTAGTCTAACTACTAACTACTATGGAATCTTAAAAATTTTACCCATGAGTTTATGGAAACCACACCATAAAATAATTCTTTATTCAAATGGAAAATAAATCTTGTTCATCAATTGATTAACATACTATTTAATCTTGTTTTACATAAAAAGTCAAATGTATAATTTAAAGTAGCATAAAGAAATTAATCCAGGTGTTACAATTAGCAGTTGTGTTGTTGGATCCTTGTTATTTCTTCCCAAGTTTATATATATATATATATATATATTTCTTAAATTTTATTATTTATTTATGTTTCCATAAAGTAAAATATTTATATTTAATACTTATGAAATTAATGCGGGTGTTTACAATTAGCATTTAATTTGGATCCACATTATTTCTTTAAGTTTATATATATATATATATATATATATATATATATATATATATATATATAATTTCTTAATTTTTATTATTTATTTGTATTTTTGTCTTGACTACTAATAAACTATTAATTATTTTATTTTTTTCATTATTAATTGATTGATTTATTAATTTAATTTAATTTATGTGTTTATTTATTTATTTACTTATTTTTATTTATCTATTATTATTATTATTATTATTATTAGGTTTGATCATTATTATTTTTTATAGAATTTTAGCTTTTGTGATCCATCGTAAAATTATGTAGAATCTTTTTCTGTAACAATCACATTCATCACATTCATCGGGAATAGGTGAGGGATCAGATCCGGACGTTGAGTTTAAATAGATGCAAAAATGGCTATACTAGCCGTTAGGACGTTGAGTTTAAATTTTTAGAATTAATTTCTTTTTACCCAAATATTATTTTTATTTTAGTGTTTTTGTTATTTAGATTTGACTCAAATATTTTGTATTTAAGTTTGATTATTTATTATTTTTATTTATTTTTAATTTTTAAAATTAATTGTTTTGATTATTTAAGTTTGACTCAAATATTATTTTTATTTTTTTATATTATTATATTGATTTTATTAGTTATTTTATTTATTTTTTATTTAGGTTTGAATTAAATATTATTTTTAGATATTCATTTCATTAAAAATTTTCTTTTGATTAATTATTTTCCTTAATTCAATATTAACAACTATGTTATAACAATTATTTCTTTATATTAAAATTTTATTTATTTAGTCAAATCTCAGTGTTATGGCTAAAACAAAATTTGTATTTAGCTATTTAAATTGATGTCAAGATGTGGTTCTTCATCTTGTTTTAGTGATGAACTGCAATGGATTGTTCTAAACACATCCACAAAATCATGTCCACAAAATTTTGATTGAAATCTTTCGGTAAAAATCACATCAAAATAGATTTGGTCCTATGATGAACCACACTGGCTGGTTCAAAAAACGTTGACCAAATCTATTTTGATGTGATTTTCACCGAAAGATTTCAATCACAATTTATGGATCACAGAAGCAAAATTACTAATGTCCACAAAACTCTGATGATGTGATTTTTACCAAAAATTGTCTTACTATATAAATGCCTAAATTCAAATATATTTTTTAATTAATATTTTATAAAATTATATATAAAAATATATAAGTTTATTTGATATTAAATTTATGACATATTATTTTATATAACTTATAAGATTTTATAAAATAAAATTGAGAAAAAATATAGAGAATCATGTTAAAAAAAAGTTAATAACTTATTTTTTTAAGTCACTCGTTTAATTATAGTAAATTAATATTAATTCATTTTAAATATCAAGTATTGAAAAAGTCGTTGGAATAGACATTGAAAATTAGTGTATGGGGCGTGTGGGGCGTGTGGTATGAGGAGATATTGCAAGTTGCAACTAACAAAAGTCGGTGGAATAGACATTGAAAATTAGTTCGTGGTACGGCAAACACTGTGGCCCGACACGTTATTCGTTATTTGTTACTTATTCTTCTTTAAGTCTTGGTCAATACGAAGATTTAATCTTGAGTTTTTTCCTTGTTATTTCCTCGCTCACTCACACACCATTTTATATTACTTATAATGAATTACAGATAAAGAACAATCATGTAACTTGTAAGGCTGTCTGCAATTCAACTGACACCACCAGCAACCCAATGGTCCGGAATTACCCTCTTTAATGGTCAAGATGATTACCCTCTATTAAAGTATATAAAAGTAAAAAAAAATGGGAGCCCATTGGTCTTGTTTTTCTCAATGAATTCATCACAAACACCACTGCTCCCACCCGCCATTTGAACACACTCCACGACCACGTGTGTCAATAGGAAAATTTCTCTTTCCTCTTCAAGTTTTTTCCATGTTATTTCCCCTCTGCTTTACAGGAATGCTATTGACTATATTAAAGTATATAAATTTGTTTATAGAATATTTTTTGTTTAATTTTTTTGGTCGGTAGATGGATTTTTTTTTAATTATCATAATTTTAAATTGGAAAAAATAATATTGTTACAAATATTTTAAAGTCGAGATTTATTATCAGTCGAAAAATATTTAAAAGAAAGTATATTTAACTTTCAACTCTCCGTAGTGTTATAAAGGCAAAGGTTATATAGTAACTAATATATGGATTAGTTTAATTAGATTAAAATAATAATAAATGGACGTTACTAAATTAGTAACTAATAGAAATGGACGTTACTAAATAGCTGGCCTCAACGAGGGAAAATTTTAAGAACCCACATAAATTTATATGTATAATAAATGGGTGAATCTCCATGATACATAGGAAAAGAGGAAGGCCATTTTATCAATAATATAATATGTATATATAATTTTTTTGCTATTATCTTATAAAATCATAGTAAATCTTTCACTGAATTATAAAATCTTATAAGATCTTGGTGAATCTTTCACTAAATAATACAGACTTTGTGAAGGGCTAACAAAGTTCATAATGAGTACTTGTTTTTGACGTCGAACCCTTCAAGAATTCGTCGAGACCAACTTTAATATATCTACAAATTATTCAGAGAATTTCAGTCTATTATAGTTCTTGGACAAACTCTCACATTGTCTGAGATGACTAGCAGAGTTTTGTATAAGATACACGAGTTCTCCTGCATAATGTTACACCAAAAACCCTCTCCACTTGTCTCAGAACAAAGTGATTCCAAGTGACTCGGATATGCTTCAGGCTAGGCCAGTCTTCTGCATGCCCTCAGAACAAAATGGATTTTTCTCCAAGTGTGAACGTCCAACTTCAAGGAGTACTTCGACCTATCTTAGATCAATTTGTTGGAAAAATTCAACTTCAAAACTTTGACTTGTTCAAACAATTCTCTTTCGCTATACCTCATAACATACTTGCATGCCCCAACCTTGAATTGCAGAAATAACAAAAAACAAAACCCCTCGTCTAAATCTCAGAAAGGTGTTAACCTACCTTAGAAGATTAATATGTTTGTTCTTATTTATCTCAAACAAATTTGCAAATCCTCCAAACCTTGGATGGCTTGCCTGAGAATTTCGAGATAGAATGTTTCCCTTAAATCTGTTCTCCAATTATGGCTGTTACAGGTCAATTTGGGCATCATCCCAAAACACAGATCAATATCCATTAGGGTCTATAATACTCTAAATTAGTTGCTACATGCCCTAAACAAGTCATTCCATTGGTGGTTTTCATTTATGCAAGTTTCACTGCTTATATGCCAGTTGAAATGCCCCATTGAGCCATCAACGCACCCCTAAAATGCAGTAATTGCTTTGCAAAGCATCTACTCCCATGCAATGTTGCGTTGCAGAGGATCTCGACCCACTTTAGAGTGTGTTGGTCTACTGGGAGCAATTTTTTCATTAGATTTCGGGAATATTTCAAACCGCTAGTGGCTTCTAGAAGTTGTTCCAGCTTTCACTTCATCTGATAGCTTCGAATATGGACACCATGAAGCCATTAAAAATTTTATCCTCCTATTCCCATGAATAAGGAAACCTCTTCATCCATTTTTAGGAAAGCCATTCAATGATTCATTTATGTCAAACTACCTTCATCTACTTATAAATAGAGCACTGATCACAGTGCACAAGAGAGAAATATTTGTGTTAAGGAGAGTTATGTTGGTGATATCACAATTCTTGGAGGTATTGTGCATGTACTACGATGTTTTTAGATTGTTGATGTTGAATGTGATGAGGATGGGACTAAAGCTGGATGAGTGACAACGAATCGATCAACTGATTGTACTCTTCCTTCTACTTCATAATAAATACATTTGTTCCTTTCCTAATGCATGTGTCAATGATGTCATATGTGCATTTATGAATTTAATTGAAATATTCAAAAAATTTATTGGAATATTAATTTTTTGTTTTTTCACTTAGATAGGTGAATAAGTGGGTAGGGAGACCCATAAATCTCTTTATGAAGAATAAAACCACTTCTCATGTGAAAGTGGATCATCATTTCAGCTTAATAAAGCACCCTAAGGTGTGAACAGGGGCTAGAGCATGTGGACTAGGTCAATGTTGACCAGATCAAAAACATTGTTATGGAAATCATGGAGGATTAATGGAGGACAACACAATCATTTAGGAGGAGTGTATGCATGAGAGTAGCTCCTTTAATGAGTGGGACCCAGGGTGAGGAAGCTCACCAAGCATAAAAGGAAGAGGATGGCAGCATTAGAAGGGATGGACTTGTATTATTGATTTTGATCTTTTTAGATCTAGATTTGTCATGTGACATATCTATGCATGCTTTTGTTGTTTAGTAGGGTCTGTAGTGTTGTTTAACACAAGGGTGTTTCTGAGTGGAAATCCCACCCTCATCCTCGGGGGACTTAGAGTGCCTACTCACGAGAGGTTATCTTGAGCTGCATTACCACTATCTAGCATTTGGCCAAACTTTAGTCTCATATACAACGCAGTCTATTCCATATATGTGTTTTGTTGCAGGGTTCCAGTAGTGGAGGAGAGAGATCTCCAATTTCTGAGCTAGTTTTCCATTCGAGGGATCATCCTTTCATCCGGGAGACTTCTGAGGAAGTTCTTAGGGCTTCATTTTATTATTAGGCAAGAGGCGAAGTAGCAACCATCAGCTACAACGAATTTTCCCTCAAGGACTGCGTTATTTTAGAGAGCAGCTGCAGCAGTGCACTTATTTCCCTAGTTGGAGGAGTTGTGTTTCCTTTGAGGGGATCAATCCGTTATTTAGGAGATCTATCGTAGGGGGATCATCCATTTCATATTTCAGATCAGCCACCTCCTATCATTGATTCAATTGTAGAGATTATTCAGCCCTATGGCCAAATATGCTATTTTTATATAGTGTGTATTTCCAGAAACCTTTTCTGGGTTGTCCTAAAAATCCATTTTGGAGAACATATCTCTAGTCCTAACTCTTTTGGAGAATTGTATCAGTAGCAATACATTTTTCTATCTTTCAGTTGTTACTCTCTCTTAGACAACACAGTTTTGACATTCCAGCTTATATTGTATTAGCAACATTTCAGATTTAGGTGTATGCTTTCATGGGAGGCTTGTTAGCCCAATCTTGAGTGATGTTTTCCTCAAGATATTGTACCTATTTTTCTTTTATAATCATAATGGAATGGATCTATGGTTGTCTCATGTCTTGATCTATTTATATTTATGCATAATTATAATTTTATGTCTTGTATTGTTGCTTTTCCTATTTTTGGAATATGATAGTGATATCAGAGCATAATCTTGTCTCAGCCTGTGAAACATCTATGTTATCAGAAGAAGAAGAAGATTCTCACAGAAAGGAGAAGATCTACGGAAGAGACAAATGCAAGACTCCATTATTTGGAGAAATGGAGGGAAGAAAGTTTTCAAAACTTCTTCTCCGAGCTATGCATGATATTAACAGAGAAATCAAGGGAATGAGGAGGGAAATACATGAAGATCCCTAAAATATGCTTGCATATGAAGAAATATTCAATTCTTCATATCATGGTTGTGAGCATTCAGCCACACAATCATATTCACAACGCTCTACTATGCCTACATTCATAGCAAGAGATATGGAGGAAGGAGATGCACCCCAGGAGGAGACTCTTGGTGATTATCTACAAAAATATGAATCTCAATCTCAGAGGTTCAAAGAGCATCTAAACTTCCAAGGGTTTTTCCAAATCAAGGAGGATAGAAGGCCTAGTAATCACAATAGAAGCAAGAGGTCCAAGCAGCATGCTTTGGGTAGATTCTTTCTACCTTCTTTTGATGGGTCACCTAAATGCACAGTTAGGGCTTGGGTGAAGGAGCTAGACACCTATTTCCAACAACACCAAGTTTGAGAACAAGAAGCCATTAGAGTAGCAGTGCTGAATCTTGAATCTAAGGCTTATGCCTAGTGGTTTTATGAATCTTCTTCATTGAAAAATGAAATTATATCTACTTATGTAAAGTTCACTGGGATGTTAGTGAAAATATTTGATCAAAGACATTCTGAAACTTCTTTGGGTGAACTAGCCAAAACCAAGAAATCAGAACCTTTCCATGAGTTGGAAGGATCCATAAAACTAACTCCATTTCAAAACATTGTTGAGGGGGTTAAAGATATGAAACATTCTTTGCCAAGGGAAAAAGCCCCACTTTAGCAAGAATTTTCTTCTCAAGAAGAAGACATGAGGATTCCTCCTTCAAGAGGAGATCAAGACAAAGGATCTCTTAATGATGAGGTATTCTCCAATGATGAGGAGAAGGAAGAGAAAGAGATGGAAAGAGCCTCCAACACTGTAATAGTAGGAGGAGATCCACCACTATTTGGATATGGAGATGAAGCAATTGGTTCGATTAGAGGATCTCTTGTATCTTTGCAAGAAGTTCCAAAGGATCTCACATATGAAGATCAGGACAAGCATGTGCCTATGTTGATAGGCAATGAGACAAAACAATGGAGGAAGTGTGTTCCAACATTGACCAAATTTTTTGGGACATACACCAGATAGATCACTCTTTGTGATTGAGACTCTTGAAACCAATATGAAATTGGGTGTGCAGGGGTTGATTATATTGGAGCATAACAACTTAAACTGTGAGATCTTGCAGGAGGTAGGAGAAGATGAGAAGGAGGGCCAACACCAACATACTGGGAATATACACACCCATCCTTTTCAGAAGGTTTATGCACATAAGTAGGAGGATGATTTGCGCAGTGAGGGTAGGGAAAAATAAGTCCACTCACATAAAAAACCTGCTCTAGACCTTGATGTTTCATTACATGGAGGCATTCCACCAGGGAGACCCCTTGATTGGAAGATTATCAAAGAGTTCTCTCAACATGGTACATCATTGATAGACTTGGCTAAGGAAGGAGCCTTGGGAGAAGCTAGCACAGCATAGAGAACCTTTGATGGGTTCAAAGGAGGGCTGAACAATTTTATGATATGGACATTTCCATCTCCCACTTAGATATTTTCGCTAAAAGATGATGATTCAGGAATATGTGATGGCATGAGCATGGTGTCAAAGGGCTACTCCATAGCCTTGGAGCAGCAAAGGATACTTCCACACAAGAGGGAGATTTATGAATATGACAAGAGGTTATTTACACTCTTGCATGCAATTTCCAAACTATGGAAGTTTTGGATGGGAAATACCTTCCGAGAAGAGGTTGACCTCCATGTACTTCATTCTTGTCTTGGGAAAGATCAGTTGCAAGGAAGGGAGAAAAAGTGGGGTGACAATACTCCAACATGTGGCTTTGAAATTGATCATGTCAAAGAGGAGAGCTATGATGTGACAGGTGCTTCATTTCAGATTTCAACAATGTTGTCATTGTTAGGAAGCCTAGATCCATATTGGGAGTCCCAATTATTGGTGGAATATTCCAAGAACCTCTTCACATGTAAGGTTCTTGATGGACAAGTGATAGATAGGAGATATAGAGTGGTTTATGGAGTCATCTATTTCCATTATTAGTTCTATTTGACTAAAGACTAAAATCTCAAGAAGGACATTCTACATGTAGCATATGAGGCACTATTCTCAGAACATGTAGACTTCATTGAGTTTTATCACACCATCATGGAGGGATTGTATTGGGAGGATCTCGAAGAAAATGTGCTCCAACATATTAGGAGGTATGTAGCTTGTTTGATGAATGAGGAGGAAATCAAATCCACTCCGCAAGGTTCTTACCACTCACTTCCTCTTTTTTTTGATAGATGGGGTGATCAACTATGGACCTCTTCACCAACTTGCCTACAATATATGTTAAGGATTGTGTTTTGATGCTTATTGATCAACTAACCATGTATGATCATTACTTTGCCATACATTTGCAACACATTGTTCCATAAGAGAGCAAGCCTCTCTTTGGATTTCATGGTCCTTTTGGGACTACATTCAGTGATGGGATTGAGCACTTTCTAGAGGACTTTGGGCAAGGCTTGTTTAAATGTTTTGATTGACTCACATTCAGCTTAACACCTAATGTCCTTCACTATTTTCAAGCTTTTGAAAAGGTTGGTGGGACATGCAGAGTAATTCAAGTTGTAACATAGTTCGAAGTGTAGTGGTGCATGATTTGGTGCAAGTTGTAAACAATTTAACTCAGTTAAGTGAGTTAAACTCAGTTGTGATAGTTGTAACTGAAGATACACTAGTGAGATATCTAGTGAATTAAATATTAATTAATTCACAACTGCGTCCAATCACATGAAATTGAGGATTCACTAATATTAGTCGCATGTGTATGTCCGATCCAAAGGGAGATCCAATGGAGTGCTAGGTGAAAGGAAGTTGACTATTAGTCATGACATTATCTCGCTTGCACACATGCAAGTAAACACACATTAGATGTGCCCATGATACTTGCACAGTCAAGGCAGGCGGGATTACATCAATTTAGGGATTGCGTTCAGCAGGGATTGCATAGTGAAGGCAGGTTGTCTGGAGGCAGTAAATTGGCTAAGGGATTTTCCAATTTGTTATATGACAGTGTGAGACAATTAGCTAATGTACTGAGGGCTCTTGTGAGAAGAGTTTTGTATTTAATTTTTTCATGATCCATGATATAATATACAATAGAAGATAGTGGGGTTTTTAGCTGTAAGCTTTCCCCATGAAATTATATGTGTTGTGTGTGATTGATCTTTCTTCATGTTCATGTGATTAGCGATTGTGTTTTTAATTCCGCAAAATATTTATATAAGCGATTCAATATTTAACTTTAGCACATTGTTAGATCAGGTGAATCCAAGATATACATGCTTGTTGTATAATTTCTAGATGGTATTGGAGCATAGGAAATTTCAGAAGTGAAGCAGGAGATGAGTTTGTGACTGGATAGAATTCGAATTTGCAGAAAGAATTTCTTCGTGCTACAACTGATTCAAGATCGAAATGGATTTCAATGAATTGAGGTTAGAGTATGCACTAGAGGGCAGCTCGAACTACATTTCTTGGAAGAATATGATGGAGGCATTACTCGAAGATAATGGCTTGAAGGAATTCATTGGAAAATATGTTCCTAAGACAGATGTTGCAGATGCTGCCAATATTGATGCGTGGAAAAAGAAAGTGGCAAAGGGGAGGAGGATCCCGTTGGAAGGAGTACGAGACTACATTGTCTCAAGCCTCCATGGGAAAGCCACACCATATGCTATGTGGAAGGATTTTATGAATCTATTCCAAAGCAACAACGACCATAGGAAATTGGAGCTCAAAGATAAACTTAGGAAGATCAAGATGGAAAAGAGCAACACCATTCTAAACTATCTCACAAAGTTTGTCCAATCTCGAGATGAACTGGGGAGCGTGGGAATAATAGTCGTTGATGATTATTTGGTGAGTTTGGATCTCCTATGACTTCCTAAGAGTTGGCATAGTTATGAAGACTCTGTCAACAGATGAGAAAATTTTCCATATTGGGAATGACTATGGTCAGATCTGGTGCAGGAGGAGTTCAGGCAGAACACCAGAGATGGCTCTTCATCAAAGCATGATGATGAAGAGGATTTTGCTTTTGTTGCCAAGGCGAAGAAGGGGAAGGGGAAGAAATTACATTCTAAATTTGAGTCTAGAGTCAAGAAGAGGGACATGTCCAAGGTGAAGTGTTTTCATTGTCACGAACATGGGCATTTGGCTACTAACTATCCACAGAAGAAGAATAACAAGAAGGTTGCTAGAGATGCAGCTGGTGAGGACCTTACCTCTCAATTTGAGCTTTAATTCTCCTTTATTGCATGCATGGTGTCAAGTGCATTGGGATCAATGTGGTATTTGGATAGTGGTGCTTCCTTTCACATGACGAGAGACAAGGAAATTTTCAGTGACTTGGAGGAGAAATATATCCAAATGCATATTGAGATGGGTGACGAAGGAAGGTACAATGCTACCAAGATTGGTACCACTACCTTTTAGAGGGATTAAGGTAAAAAAATTCAATTAAAATATGTAATGCATGTACTAGGTCTGAAGAAAAATTTGGTCTCAGTTGCAATGTTGGAGGAAAAAGGCTATAACGTTGTTTTGAGTGATGGAAAAACTTTCTTGCGACATAAAAAATGGGTCAAGCCAAGAGGATAGGGATTTGAGTTAAGAATCTCTACAAGCTGGAGATAGGTGGCCGTGCTGTCATGGTGGGCAAGGTGGAGAAAGTGGTGAGCCGGGATGAGGGTGAATTATGGCATAGGCGATTGGGCCATCTTCATCATGGAGCCTTGAAAGTAATGCAAAAAATTTCTACTGGACTTCCAATGGGAACACTTGCTCAGTTAGATCAGTGCAAAGGTTGCACCATGGGGAAGTATTTAAAGTCCACCTTTCATGAGAAGGAGAACCGTGCTTCGGGGTCCTTGAGAGAGTTCACACAGACATGTGTGGATCATTCTCCGTTGCTTCAACAACAAAAAATAAGTACTATGTAATATTTTTTGATGAATTTTCTCGTAAATGCTAGATCTTCTTCATGCGGAAGAAAGACAGAACATTCTCTAAGTTCTGTGAGTTTAACGCATTGGTGGAGAAATATTCAGGGAAGAAAGTGAAGGCTCTTAGGAGTGAAAATGGTGGAGAATACATCTCCAACGAATTCAAGAAATTCAGCAACAAAGAAGGAATTCAAAGAGAACTCATAACGCCTCATAATTCAAAACAGAATGGGGTCACGGAGAGGAAGAATAGAACAATCATGGGTGCAGCACGAGCGATGTTGCATTATCAGGACCTACCAATGCATTTGTTGGTGGAAGCATGCAAAACTGTGTTTTATGTGAAAAAATTCTGTCCTCGTAGAATACTTGGCATGAGTACACCTGAAGAAGCTTTCACTGGTAAGAAACCAGATTTTTCACAGTTTAATATTTTTGGCTCATCTGTTTATGTGCATGTGACCAACGACACCAGGAAGAAGCTAGAACCGACTGCTAAAGTTGGGATTTTTGTGGGTTACAGAGAAACACCCCATAATTATCATGTGCATTTTCCAAACAATAGAATGATTGTTGTGTGACGGGATATAAAATTTGATGAGGGGAAAACCATGTGGAGGAGGAACTGCTGGTTCTCAAAGATGAGTCTCAATATGTGGAGCTGCCACATGAGGAGGTTCATGGAGTGGAGGAAATCACTCATGCAAAGCCATCCCTCAGAAATGGTAGAAGGTGCACCATAGAAGCTGATAGCCGGAGACTTGATGTTGCAAAAAATGTAGGAGTCCCTACTTCACAGCGTAGACAAAGACAGCCTCTTGACCAATTTACTGGATACATAGCTCTTATGAGAAAATGTATTGTGACTGAACCATATTTCTTTTAGGAAGCAGTGTAGTAGCCTACTTGGGTTGATGCAATGGTGGAAGAGTATGACTCCATTGTAAAAAATAGTGCATGGGAAATTTTCCTAAGGGCGGTTGATAAATCAGTGGTAGGTTTGAGATGGATATACAATGTAAAGCAAGCTGCTGATGGGAGTGTGGAGAAATACAAGGCCAGATTTGTGGCCCAGGACTTCTCATAGATCAAGGGGATAGATTATGATGATACTTTTTCACCTGTCGCAAGGTACTCTTCCATAATATCCATCCTTGCACTCTCAGCACAGATGGGCTGGCACATTCATCACATGGATGTGAAAACTGCATTGCTAGTTGTAACTAAATATACACTAGTGAGAGATCTAGTGAATTAAATATTAATTAATTCACAATCATTGATCTCACATGCAACTGAGGATTTACTAATATTAGCTGCATGCATGTCAGATCCAAGGGAAGTTGACTATCAGTTGTGACATTATCCGCTTGCGCACATGCAAGTAAACACACATTGGATGTGCCCATGATACTTGTATAGTAAAGGCAGGAAGGATTGCATCAATTTAGGGATTGCATTTAGCTAGGATTATGCAGTGAAGGCAGGTTGTCTGGAGGTAGTAAATTGGCTAAGGGATTTGCCAAATTTTGTATGACAGTGTGAGATAATTAGCTGATGTACTGAGGGCTCTTGTGAGAAGAGTTTTGTAGGTAATTGTTTCATGATCCATGAGATGATATACAATAGAAGATACTGGGGTTTCTAGCTATAAGCTTTCCCCGAGAAATTATCTATGTTGTGTGTGATTGATCTTTCCTCATGTTCATGTGATTAGCGATTATGTTTTTAAATCCGCAAAATATTTGTAGAAGTGATTCAGTATTTAAATTTATCACATTGTTAGATCTGGTGAATCCAAGATATACATGCTTATTTTATAATTTCTATAGATTGTCCCTGGTAGTATTTTCCTTGTCCATCAACATCTAGTAGACTTTACCTTCTTATTTTCAGTCATTTTAATGTGTCTTAGCAAAAGTAGTGTGTTTGATTTCTTTTTTAGAGAGTCCTCTGGCACCAACGCACTGTTGGTCTTGAAACAGTGCTCTGCATAACATTGCTGGCTTAGGGACAGTGCTTTCCAACACACTGTCTCCCACTCAGGTGTGCATTTCCCCTATGAACAACCAAAATCTATCATATTTTTTCTTTTGTAAATTCATTTCAGTGTCTTTCTTGCTGAACTTTTGAGTGATTGATTCCATCTATAGACCAGATTGCCTCTACTCTTCTTGCCTCACTTTGGATTTTTTTGATGAACGTTTCTTTTTGTTTTCTTTGTCATTTTCGAATAGTTCCAAAGTTAAAATTTACGCTTGATCAATTCATTATTTTCAGAAAGATGAATTTTCGTTTCAGTTTTCATTTCTCTTGAAAGTTTTGAGTGATTGTTTGTGCATTAATTTATCTTTCAATCATCTAAACTTAAAATAAATTGAAAAGAAAAACATGCATTTGCATATAGGGATTGTGAGTGTTGCATAGGAATAGTTTAGAGAAATTGCATTTAGATGTGCTCATTGTTGATTGCTTACAATCTGGTTGTTCCATCCCTTGTAGCTAGTTTTTCATTGTCGAAAATCAATTCGAAACAAATGCTTATCATTCTAATTTCATTATAGTAATGTTCAATACATCTCACGGTGAACCTGAAAGACAAACTGATAAGAAATATCAACATAAAATTTATTTGAATTTATCTAAGGAAGCATTGTAACATTAACGATAACATTTAGAGGTCTAGGCTAGAAGATGTGTTCCAGCGTCCATAAATATAGCAGTTGTTGTTAATTGTTCACGATAAATTCTAAGTGTGATACCTCATTCCACGTACGTAATTATATCAGAGCTCGTCCACGTAATTTCGGGTATATTGGGCGGTGTTCTAGTATGAAAAGTATAAGGGGATGCTCTCACTGTGCAGTTTCACATTAGACAACGCTAATATGAATTGGGCCTCCATGTACCTTCGCGTATATTTAGGGGGAAAACATTAGGTTTATTACCATCCATAGGTAACTGAGTTGACCGCCTTGTACCTGTGATACACTGAACACAACATTCGGGGAGATTTCCTGCACGTACATAAGTCCTTGTTTTTCTGGGGTGGTATATTGCAGTTCACAGTTGCTTGGTAAACCTTTTTCCTAGCATTAATCTCTTTTGGTTTATTTATTTTTGTATAAAATCAATCAACAATTGTGGATGAAGATCAACCCTTTTGCCGTCGTTCACGTAGGACAATGAATAAACCACCACTACCGCCAGAATCTACACCTAGTAGATGAAGGCGTGCTCATCATACTGATTCCAATACCTTTGGAACTCTTGGTGCTAAATCATCTAAAATACTAGAGACATATCATCCTTTGAGGATCGAGTGTCGAGTCGTTTCGACTAATCTCGGTTTATCTTCTACTGTTGAGACAAAGCCATCACAGTTACCCGAGGACACTGAAATTAAATCAAGTGAAACGGTAAATCTAGAACCCAAGCTTGTTCAACTGGAATTAAATATGGAACCCATTTTTCTTTTATCGGAATATTGATCCCGAAGTCGAGCAACAAGAAGTTGTTCTGGTGCAACTGTCTGTTCCTCAGTCATATGTAACTGTCGAGTCTTCCTCGTTACCGTAGAGTTTACAACCTAAAATTTATCTTGAGCCTGACGGTGAAGTGATTTCACTTGGTTTGATTTCAATAGAGGAAGAACTTCAAGAAGAGACAACCCCTTCAACTCCCACTCATTTTGGGTCGAGGCTTCATTTGTATTATTATTTTCCTCATTTGAGCTACTCTTCTCATGTTGATCCTTTTCACTCTCAAGTTCTCGTAGATTCGTTAGAGTATTTGTTGGGTTATTTAACCATGGCAGAGACAACATCCCAGAATGCACCATCTGGTACAATTGCAACACCATCTACTGTTGCTTCATCTTCGATGTTTTCAATGAAACCTGAGTCTCATCTTTATGGTGGTCTGTCTGTCCCACTGGGTTACTAGGCTTTAAATTGGACCTACTCTCGTGTCTCCTCTAGTCCATGGACTTCACCCATGTCATCATATAGAATTCTATCTGGTTCATCTCTTACGAGTACTAAACAACTTGATCCTTTATTGACATCATCAACTCAGTATAAGGTTGGTCCATCCAATTACCGTCCATCTTATCCTGTATTGGTTGGATACCCATAATATGAAAGTCAATATGTGCAATATGCTTATACTCCATATGTTAGGGGACAATAGATGCTCGGTCCATATGGTAGTACTTCGTCGTTTTTAGGTCAATCATATCTAGAATGCCCGTTTGCCAATGGTAGCCTACTTTTTATGTTCAACCGCGAACGATTGTGTATCAATATCAACCAGTTCAAGTTGTTGCATTTGTCCCTAATACTCCTGTTATTTATTCTATGGTTGTTGGTGAGTCTGCTCAAGAAGGTCTTTCAACCCCTAACCCTCAATTTTTAGGTCTACAGACTCTATCTTCCCAAGCTAGTATTCAACAACCATCTATATCGGGAATTTCACAACCATAGGCTAGTTTACCTTTGTCACAGGCTTCTACTGGCCTGTCTATTCACAACTGGGTCTGAATTATCGTGGCGAACAACCGTTTGATCAAATACCATGGTAGCCACAACAATATTTCCCACAATATCAAGCTTATTCAGGTCCTGGTCAAAAAGCCTACCCCTATCTGGGTTAAAAACAATAGAATCCGTTTTTTGGTATGCAAAGGCCTATTTCCCAGGCGATTCCATCTTATCCTGGTTATGCTCAACCCGAACTTAATCGATAATTTCCATTTGTTGTAACATTAGAGTTACCTGATTTAAACCGACTCACCAATGATCTCATTCATTATTTACCTTGGTGGTCAGTGATTCCTCATAAATTACCCTCGTACATTCAAAAATTCAATCGAAATTCTGGAGAAGACATGTCTACGCATGTCATGACTTATCATTTATGGTGTTCATCTAATTCCTTAAATGATGATTATGTTAGATTTCGTCTTTTCCAAGGAACGCTTACTGGTCCGGATACGAAGTGGTACATTGAATTCCACGAGCTTCGTTTGATAACTTTACAGCTTTAGCCACTACTTTTTAAACCCACTTCCAGTTACCCATCATATATGAAACTGGAACGGAACTTTTGACTAGCTTTAAACAGATCACTGCTACTCATATATCAGATCATATACATGATTGGTGTCGTCATCATCAAATGGTTAAAAAATTTGTTCCTGATAAACTTTTAGCTGAGTTGTTTATTAAGCACTTGTTGCCATCTATCACCGAGGATGTGGCCAAAGGTGGTTTTGGCACTGAAGAGCAAGTAATTTCTTGTGCATAGTATCTGGATCTGATTTACACTCAGTCTAACATGCTCTATGAAAATATTCCAAATGTGTTGCGACCAAATTATACTGTTCCTCCTACTCCATCTGGTCAGGACATTCATGCTGACGATGGTGTGATTGGTTCTACTAGTGCTCCGACAGTAAGTCAACTATCTGGTCCTACACTTGATGTTTCAAATCAAAACCCTATTGCATCTGATCCTGCATCTTCTTTTGAAATCCATGCCATGTAATCTGACAAAGGAAAAAGTGACAAGCAACCTAGCAATAGAAAGAAGGGGAAAGATAAGAAGAAATCAGATTCGCCCCCATAGGAAAAATAATCATATTCATCCGGTTCTTTTCAGAAACCTCATTACCCTTTCTTGATATGTAATGAGGATATTTTTACTCGAGATTTTCCTCACCACTCAAAACTCCAAAAGTTTATCAAGACTTTTGTCACATCTGCAGTGTTGAAAAATCCTTTTCTGAACCCGGAAACACATATGGTTGCTATGGATCCTACTTCTAGTTCACAAGTACTTATGCTATCCACCACTAAGCCCAAAATTGATGTGTTGGTGTCTACTCGAAGTAAAGATTAAAATAATCCATTGTTGTTGTGAAATGGTCAGGCCACAGATAAACCTACCACTTTAACTTCAACCTCATATGACTCGGCTCTACTGCCTATCATTCTAGAGTTAACAATAAAGCCGCCGAAGGAATTAGTTCATAAATCGACATTAAAACATCGAGTTCATAGAAATAAAAATTATAATGCAGTATAAGACTTGGCTCAGTCACCTTATGTTATGTCAACCCTTGAGGTTCTTCAGAAAATTGTCCCTCCCAAAAGTAGGCCTTTTTGTCCATGATTGGTGGAATCGATCTGAGGGATTCAAATCTTGTTGTCTTTAATCACACGGGCTATGTTCCACAATTACCAGCACAACTAGCATTCTTGATTCAATTACATGTCCTAAATCGCCTCATTCATCGCACTATCATTGATGAAGGTGCATCTACTTGTATCATGTCAATGAGTTGCTGGAAGTCACTTGGCTCACTGACTTTGTCACAATCACCTACAACGTTGAAAGATTTTGAGTTGTACATATAAGCCTTGTGGAATGCTTAGTAACCTGTAAGTAGAAATAGGGGGAAAATCAGTTACTATTGAAGTTGAGGTCGTTAACGGACCCCTTCAATACAATATATTACTTGGAAGATCGTGGGTTTACGCTATGGCTGCAGTAGTATCTACTTACTTTTGTATGATCATCTTCCCCCATAAAGGAAGTATCACAACCATTGATCAACTCTCTTTCTTCGCCTTTGGTTCCTAGGCAACTGGAAGCGTTCCATTTATTCACGGACCCCCACCTTCTCTTCAGAACATTGGTGTACGACTCTTTAAGGATCCTTCCCTAAGGGGCACCTTTTCGTTACCATCGCCTGCGACATTGGCGGAAATCGCAAATATAGAGACCTACAATATGATATCTTCCACTTCATATGACTCAAGGAATATTCCCAATGATTCTGAAGTAGTTAGGCTGGGAAAAATCATGCCACTAATTCCAATTGAGCTAGCATAGAAATCAATTTTCTTAGCTTATTCGGCTAATCCAAATCCTTTGTCATTGACCGTTTGGGTTGATCATTATTTGGATTTTGGTAATTATTCTAATCCTTTTTCATGCGTATTTTCGATTGATGAGAGAATTATGGAATCTGTGATGCCGGAAGAAGAACTATGGGAGACATCATATCAACTATCCCATATTCCAGATTACAGTGAAGATAATTCATCTGATTTATATCACCCTACAGTCATTGATTTCTTGACGAATTCTATTCCTATCCACGTTGTCAATTCTGAGCGAAACCCATCAAATATCGAAGAAAATTTTTATATCAGTATTTCGACCCAACCAGATATTTTAGAAAACATTCATGTCAGTGCGTCTTGTTCTCCATCTGAAATTGACACTTACCGCACTCTTTTTCAGGGATTTCGAGATATATTTTCTTGTTCATATGAAGATATGCGAGGTATCAACTCCAAAATTTTTGAACATGAGATTAAAATGTAGCCTGATGTTAAGCCGGTGTGACAGCAGTTTCGTCCTGTTCACCCTAATAAAGTTGTTGTCATTAAAGCAGAGGTTGAAATTTTTTTGCGTACTGGATTAATTTACCCTATTCCACTTACCGATTGGGTTTCTAACATTGTTCCTGTCATGAAGAAACATGGGAAAATTAGAGTGTCTATCGATTATAGGAATTTTAATCATTCTTGTCCAAAATACAACTATCCCACTCCCTTTATCGACTATATTATTGATGAATGTGCTAGATGTGAAATATTTTCTTTCATGGATGGATTCTCTAGATACAATCAGATTAATATTCGCCCAGAGGACCAGTATAGAAACACTTTTATCTGTCCTTGGGGCACATTCTCTTATTGAAATCTCCCTTTTGGTTTAAAGAACGTTGGGGAAACATTGCAGAGGGAAATGAATTATGCTTTTCATGACATCAAGAACATAGTTCAACCGTATCTGGATGACTTACCTGCATATTCACGGAAACGGGTTGACCACTCGCTACATTTGAGAGTGATCTTCTTACGATGCCATCACTATAAAATATGCCTCAATCCACACAAATGTGTGTTTGGTGTTGTTTCTAGTCATTTTATTGGATTATTTGTGTCTAAAGACAGAATTCGGCTTGATCCATTGAAGTTCCAGGCCATTCTTGATTTTCCTGCTCCTTCCAATCTGCTTTAGTTATAGAGTTTCATTCCTAATTACACCGAAATGGCTAAAGGATTTAATTGACTCTTGAAAAAGGGGATTCGCTTCCATTGGGATGAGGTTACACAAGCTTCCTTTGATGTTCTTAAAGATAGCCTGATCCGAGCACCATTAATCTATCCCCCAAATTATCAGAGTGATTATTTCATGTATCTCGCCATTGTAGTTACAACCATCTATGGTTTTAGTCCAAAAAGAAGATGGGATTGAACGTTCGATA
>JAXQQM020068572.1:0-79688 GCA_034641835.2 Pinus albicaulis
CACCACCTATTTGCACTTCCTCAAGAAGACATTCTCTAGGCATCTCAACGAAGATCAAGAAGGACAAGGAGGTTGAAAACAAAGATGAATTGCATCTCTTTCTCTCTCTCTCTCTCAAGCTCGCACGTGTGGATAGAATCTCTTTCTTTTGGCTCACAGTTTTTCTGGGCAGTTTTGTTGTAGGAGGGCGCAATTTTGGGCAATTGCAGGTGCCGAAATTCTGGGGAAACTAGCAATTGCAGGAGAGCCAAAATTCTGGGTCAGATCAAGCAGAGCGAAAATTCTAGATCAGATTGGGAGGCTTGACTTGGAGGGATTGACCAGGTTTGACCATAGGTCTATGTGTGTCTCTTGTTGAACAAAATAATTTCTCTATTGAAAAGGTCGTTGGGTTTTTCCCCTTGGTGGATTTTCACAGGGCAAATTTTGTCTTTTCTTTGTGCATTATGATCACTCTTGTTCCACTGTTTTGTATGGTTGAATTTTTGAAGTATAATTGTTGAATGATATATTGGAATAATTTAAAAGAAGACCAACATAAAAAGTAATTACCAGTGTTTCAAACATATTGTGCTACTCTATATTGCATTTAGAAAATCAACAAAAGTGACCGTGTACTTTATGACACAAAATATAAAACATAAAGTCACTTTAATAATATAAAGTGTACCATGTACTTTATAATCTCATAAAATAACCAATAAAAAGTCACATGACTTTAATAATCTCATAAGGTAACCTTTTAACTTTATAAAATCACTTTATAAGAAAAGTGCCTAGAGAATGAAATATGCTCGATTTCTTCTACATGCTAGGCACCATCAATGCAGAAGTACCTATGAACTACCAAAAGCTAAAAAAGGGCACAGCGTATTTTGGTCTAAAGTATGTTGGTGATGGAGAGTTGGTATTGCATGGGTTTACAAATTCTGATTGGAGTAGTGCTAGTAATAGGAGGAGCACTCCAGGGTGTTGCTTTAATTTGGGCTCAGGTGTGGTTTCCTAGTTCAATAGGAAGTAGGCTCAATGGCACTCAACTCACTAGAAGCAGAGTATATAGCACCCAGATCTGTTAGTTGTGAAGCTAGATCGTATATAGCACCCAGACCTGTTAGTTGTGAAGCTAGATCGTATATAGCACCCAGATCTGTTAGTTGTGATGCCATCTAGCTTCACAAATTATTAACAGAGATGATAGATCAAACGTTGGACACTACCATGATTTACTGTGACGATCACAGACATATGGAACTCTTTGAGAATCCAATGTTTCTTATTAGTCCAAGGATATAGAGATCAGGTACCACTCCATCAGAGATAGGATTCAAAAGAGAGCAATGGTTCTTCTGTGCATCCCTACAAATCAGCAGGTTGCAGATAACTTGACTAAGCCTCTTGCAAAGGGAAAGTTTGAGATGTTTAGGGAGAGGCTAGAGGGAGTGTGAGCTTTACCTGTGCCTAGCTTGGATAGTGTTCCAGCTACAACACTTTTATTCTTCCAACAGAGCAGCATACAGCAGTACAACAGCCCTCTTGCAACAGTTTTGTACAACATTAATGACTGTGCATTAACATTTATTGAGGAGAGAGACGTAAGGGCACACATGACAAAAGCATGCATAAGGCATCCTTAGTTCCGTTCTGGTTTTAGATGTTTTTTCTTAGTTAGCAGTTAATTTCTGATTCCAAATTCTGTTTTATTCACAATTGCGTGCACAGCTTGAAGGTGCAGTTCTCTAGGCACCAATGCACCAGGATTCTAGTCTACGTTAAGGGGTGCCAATCAGAGGATGCATGCCTCAGATAATCCCCAGTGAAAACATACTTATTTGGCTCATTTATCCACGCAAGGCAGGGATACGAGGGTTAGGAGCTAATACATTTAATTGAGGTGGAGCTATGCATGTGTCCAAATTCATTGTACTTTCTATTCTTGTTAGTTTATACAGGAGAAACAGGGAGCAGCGCTTTATGGTTCAAGAGTTTGAGTTTTGAACTATATCATTTAGTTTTTAGTTTTCAGATTTAATAGAAAATCAGTGATACAATTTGAGCATTCAGATTTGTGTTTTTGATGTTTTAATTATCAGGAGTGTCTGTTTGTAGGTTAAAGTGCTCTATAGCAGAAATTTTGATTGGTGCTTTCAATTTTAGCTCTCTAAGATTTTAGGTTAGTTACTAAAATGCAGAATCTTCTCTCTATGCTCTGATTTTTTTACACTTATTGCAAGACCATGTAATGGCAATGACCATTTTCTTCATTATCAGTTTTGTCATTTTGAGTTATTTTGTAGACTGAGCAAAACAAATTCATATTTTGGGTCATCTACCGAGGAAAAGTGTTTTTTAATGCTTCATCCCCCATTATTGCTTGACAAAATCTTTTACAACTGAAATTTTAGAAATTTCATCCCAGTAACACATTCCATTATCAATGATGTAGAGATGCTATGATGCAAGTAATGTATTGTTCGAAATACATTGGAATATTTCCTCGTTCAAGAATGTAGTAAGGTGAAATTTAGTTGAAAAAGGCCCATAGATTGACATCTGTTTCTTGTTGAGCAATATGCAAGATGTTTATTCCAACAAAGACAATGGTAAACTAGAAGGCTCTAAAAACTGCATCTCCCATTTAATATAAGCATGTAAAATGAACAAAAAAAATTATGAAAAGAAAATAGAACATCGGCCAAGAAATTTTTGACAATGCTTAGAAGCCTAAGCATCTGACTTGAAACTCTTACAGTTTCTTCTATTGGAACTGTAGTATCCACACGGTGCTGGTAGTAAAGATCAATATAATCCACATCAAGGCGCTTCAGGCTGTCTTCACAAGCTTTGCGTACATACTCTGCTGAGCCTTTAACATGGAAAACACCTTCTATTACGACGTTGCCAAACTTAGTGGCCAGCTGAACTTTCTCACGGGGCAAACCTTTCAAGGCCTGTTGACAAAAGAAAATGGCACATATCAACATTGCATGTTATGGTAAATTTGCATCTATATTTAATTGATTTATTTATAAAAATTGCATTGAATAAGTTAAAAGGACAAAATCTATTGTTTATTGCATCTTTATTCCTAAATTAGGATTGATGTCTAGACTTGGTTTGTTGGTTTCTTCAACCATTAAAAACTCCAAAAGTTTCCATTTCTCTTTATTACCTCTTGATAGCCTTTGATAATTTATTAAATCTATCCCTTAGAGGCTATTTTTTGGCTGCTTTATGCTTTTGCACATTGTAAATCTGCATATTAGTAAAACCCTAGTTTATAGCAGCACTTTTCTTGTCTATTGGAATTAGTGGAAGGTGTGCTTTCTTGTATCTCGTATCATGGCCATCAAGGCCTTGCCGTCACCTTCCTCTATAACCATTAGGCCTTATATCACCCTTGAGCCCTTGGTTATTGAATATCTTATTGGTGATTTCTTCAGAGAAGCCTCCCTTGTGGGGATAACATCTACCACTAAACAGTTGGAGAGAGGCCACTAAGGGGATAGTGATGGATAATATATTTGTTGCCATAAGACATAGGTTGCCTAGTGAGGCTTTACACTAGGCCTGCTAGAATTCGCGGTACCAAGCAACCCCAATGGGTAATGAACTGCTACATCTTAAAGGGGGTACTTAATGCATCTATTAAGATTTGTAATTCAAGCTACCCAGGAAAAGTAGATATTATTGAAGAAAAAGGCGCCCTCAAGGCATGGTAAATATAGGCTGAGGAAAGGGGTAACTCAGGTCCCACAATTGCTCCCTCTTGACATCATATTAATCAAGGACATCAGTTGCATAGATGGTACACCACAAAGGCATCTTCCACAAAGTCAAAACCCAAACCATTTCACACTTTGCACCTTATGATTGATGGGTTGGCCTAGGAACTATTCCTCTGCTTCAAGTAGGAAGCATCTAATAGTGCATATTGATAACCCTCCCATTATTGGGGTAAATTGCTTACAAGTCTTAAGTTGGAAAGACATTTGAAGACGAGTCTTGTGTGATGCACTTTAATGCCTTGTTCCCTTAAATATGTACCACTCTAATAGATTTATGGTTTGAGGCACCTTTGATGATGATCTCACTTAATTCCATGGGTTGTGTTAGGCGTTTTCACTAGGTTTCATTGGCCATCCCTTGAGTTATCTCAACACTCTTATTCATCGCTTTAGAGAGGACATCTAGCCCACATGTAATTCCACCAAAGCACTTCCAAACAACATGTTGCACACTTTTGATGGACATTGGGCCATGTGATGATTTAGCAACATAAGATAAGATACGATAATTTTATTAATGTTTGAAAACTGACAACAAAATTAGGTCAATGCGACTGAAGAGTACAACTAGCATGAATATGATGTGGGAGTGCAAGTGCATCTCCTAGAAAATATTGAAAATAATACAAAGAAAGAAACCGACATAAGAATAACATCAATAACACATGCATAAAACCATGACAAAGGGGCAGTAATACAAAACACTAAGTGAGTCTCTTGAGTCTAATGGTTTAGGGTGTGGATGGTGAAGTGGGCATTGGCTTGTTTGTAAAGTGCCCTAGATTCCTCAAAAAGCCAATTGGTATGATCTTAGGAGGTGTTAAAGCTCCTAATACCAACCCAGATTTATTTTCTCACATCAATTATTTATTCCCAACAATTTATTTAATTAATAAACTAAATCATGAATTACCGAGAAATAAAATCACCGGTATTTTAACATCTAGAAATATATGCAGTGGAAATAAATCGGAGATCAATCACACATTGCAATATAAATAATTCACCCACAACAATTCTATGTCATTTAATAATCTGGAAAACAAGGGTTTCAACGCATCGAGAATTTACGAAGGAAAATACAGTGTCTTGAGCCTACCACTTGGCCCCAATGGAATAATACAGCCCACCAAAAATAGGCCAAATGCAAATCAACCTCTGAAGAAATTTATCCTGAAGAAAATCAGCCCACCTCTCACTATAAAATCAGCCTCTACGCCTAGCTCTCACTCGGACTTTGCGCAATCACAACTCAGCCATGGCAAAGTGGCCCCCCAGAAACTGCACCTCCTCCTCACATCATCAATTTGGCCTCTCCAATTCCTAGCAAAACAACCTCCTAGAAACACCCTAAAATTATCCTTGTATTCTTCCTCCTTCTCCTCAATTGATCTGAGCCTCACGCTCTAGAGAATTCGCTCTCTCCTTCTTGAGAAAATCGCTTTCCCAAATTTTTTGTAGTTGCCTCTCTCTCTCTCTTGTGTTCTTGTGTCTTCACCTCTTCACTAGGCATCTTTTATAATCTTCAAAAAGCCCAAATCCCTAAACCTAATCTCCCTTATAAAAGATATTGGAAATAAATGGTTGAGATTATTTCTAAGTCATTTAAATAATTAAATTATTTATCCTTATAAAATTACTTAATAGTCCACAATAATTAATTGACTTCAATTATTGTACTTTTCCTAAGTTAGACTTAGGAAAGAAGATATAAATCACTTATTCCACCAAGCAAGCACCTAAAGAGGCAATAAATCATCTTCCACATGCTCAAACACCAAGCCAATGCAGAAGACCTTCCAAAGCTACCACAAGCTTCAATAGGGGGATGTACGAGCAATAAATACTCCTAGCATTCAAGTTCAAATGAACGAAACTCTAAATGGATCTCTAGTTGCTCCTTTGGATCTAGGAGGTGGCATGACGAGCATAAAGTTCTATGTTTTGGAGTTGTTTGTATTTCATCTCTCTAATGCTTTGAGAATGTGTGGCCTAATGTATGAACCAAAAACTTTGAACTGGTCTTGATGAGATCAGGTGGACTACCAGAGGCAGAGGCTAAGGAGAAACCCGGTGTCTCACCATATTGTTGACCGATTGTTATGCAACTAGCTCACAAAATAGAAGAAAAGATAGATCAACAACTCAAAAATTAGTCTCTTCGAGGGGGAAACCTCCTTTACATTACATAAATGAACAATTCTTAGATGATTCAAATGACAAAACCTCCTTTCTATATATAGAAGTCTAAGGGGTCATAATATAGTCAGAGTCGACATAGCAATAATAATGTAAGGGCACAACAATAACAATAGTGGGCTTCTATGGGGCATAATAATAACAATATGGGGACTACATGGGCACAACAATATCAATAAGGGGGCTACACTAACAATAACAACAAGGGGCTACACTAGTATTATAGGGACCTAACATGCCACTCTCCTTCAAAAGAGTGTCGTCATCAACGCTTGAGTAGTTCTGGATGCTTCTGAATAACATTCTCATCCTCCCATGTCGAATCCTCAGCAGGTAAGTTCTTCCCCTTGATGAGATATTCTGAAACTAATAAATTTCATAGCTATCGAGTTCTTGTTTCCGTGATTGCTTCAGGTTCCAATATGATTTTTCCTTCCTCGTCAAGTTCTGGAAATATTGTTTGAACAGGAAGCTTATCACCTATAACCTTCTTTAAGAATGAAACATGGAAAACTGGGTGCACTCGGGAAGATGCAGGAAGCTCCAATTTGTATGCCATAGTATCAATCTTTTCTAACACCTTGTAAGGACCATAGTACTTTGGTGATAATTTATTATCCTTCTTAGCTTGCTTGTGGGACATTTGTTTGTATGGTTGTAGTCGTAAAAATACCCAGTCACCTACACCAAAACTTCTTTCACTTTGATGTTGATTTTCCTGTTGCTTATTTCGATTCTGCGCCAAAGTCAAGTTATCCTTTAAGAGTTGGAGAACTTGTTGTTGATGCTTGATGTGATCTTCCACTGCTTGAACCTTAGAATTTTCTCTTAAAGATAATGTGATGGAAGGTGGATGATATCCACAAAGTGCCATAAATGAGGTCATTTTTGTTGCAGTATGGCAGGAAGTGTTATACCACCATTCAGCCAGAGGTAACCACTTGACCCATTGTGTTTGTTTATCAAATACAACTCAACGAAGATATCCTTCCAAACATTTATTCACTATCTCAGTTTTCCCATCAGATTGAGGATGATAAGATGAGCTATGAGCTAATTGAGTACCTAGACAAGAAAATAATTTCGTCCAAAAATTTCAAGTGAAAATGGGATCTTTGTCGCTTACAATAATATTTGGGCTTCCATGTAGCTTTTGAATCGTTTCCAAAAATGCAGTAGCAATTGTGTTGGCTTTAAATGGATGAGATAATGCACAAAAGTGTGTATACTTGGTAAGTCTATCAACCATCACCATGATGACACTCTTTCCTTCGGACTTGGGTAAACCTGTGATAACATCCATTGAAACCTCCTCCCAACGTTGACTTGGAATGGATAAAGGTTGTAACAAACTCTGGGTATTAATAGTCTCAAACTATATTTTGTTGGCAAACCAAACATTCTGCCACAAACTTTTGAACATCAAATTTAATGCCATCCCAAAAAAAATCCTTCTTCACCCTGTGGTAAGTTTTTAAAAATCCTGAGTGCCCTCCTAAGCGAGAGGAGTACTATTCCAAAATAATCTTTTGTTGTAATTGGGAATTCTTACAAAGATATAAGCGATCTTTGTACCATAATGAATCATTTTTTCAGCTAAATGTATTAGATGTACTAGGATATTGCTGCAACTTTTGAATGAGTGTCCACACTTCTTTTTCATTCTTCCATTCATCCCTTGCTTCGGTTATCCAATCTGGTTGGATAATAGAAATGGCACAAATAAATTCGTCCACATCGTCATCCTTTCTTGAAAGTGCATATGCAACAACATTTTTCTTCCCTTTTTTGTAGATGATTTCAAAGTCATAACCCAACTTCTTTGTGACCCATTTTTGCTGCTCTTCTGAAGATAATCTTTGTTCGAAAAAGTACTTAAGACTATCATGATATAGTTTTACCTTGAAGTGTCTTCCCATTAGGTAAGGTCTCCTTTGCTTTAGTGCATGTAGTATTGCCAACATTTCATTCTCATAAATAGGTTTGTGTAAATACATTCCTTTGATTGGACAGCTTTCAAAAGCAATGGGTCTTCATTCTTGCATTAAAACGGCATCAATTCCATTTCCTGAGGTATCGCATTCCACAATAAAGGTTTTTGTGAAGTTTTGCATAGCTAAGGCTAGTGATTGGCACATTGCTTCTTTAAGATGTTCAAAGGCCTTAGTTGCTTCTGGAGTCCAAGAAATTGCATCTTTCTTCAGTAATGTTGTTAGAGGTGCTGCTATTCTCCCATAATTCTTAACAAACTTGCGATAATACCTTGTCAGCTCAAGAAATCCTCGCAGATGCTTTATGGTCACGAGGATTTTCCATTTCTTAATGGCTTTAATTTTGTTAGAGTCTACCTTAACACACTCATAAGATACAATATGACCCAGATATTCCCCCTCCTATACTCCAAAGAAAATTTTGGAGATTTTTGCATATACTTGTTTCTCCTCCAATAGTTTGAGCACCCTGTCAACATGTTGAACATGATCCTTCCAAAACTTGTTGTAGATTAGTATATAATCAAAAAATACTAACAGAAATTTTCTAAGGAAGGGTTTGAAAATGGAATTCATCAAACCTTGAAATGTAGAAGCTACATTGGTAAGGCCAAAAGCCATGACCAAAAATTCATAATGACCCTCATGAGTCCTAAATGTTATTTTCGAAATGTCTTCAGTCTCCATTCTAATTTGATGATATCCTAAACGAAGATCCAACTTGGTGAAGTAAATTGCTCCATGTAATTCATCAATGAAAAGAATGGGAAATTTATCTTTAATAGTGAGCTTGTTGAGCTCCCTATAATCCGGACACATGCGCCATGATCCATGCTTCTTGTGCACCAATACTATTGGAGTTGAGAAAGAACTTTGACTAGGTTGAATTTACTGGCCTCTAGCGTTTCTGCAACCATACGTTCAATTTCACTCTTTTGGGCATAGGGATATCTGTAAGTTTTGATGTTTGAAGGACACTTCCTGGAATCAAATGAATAGCATGATAATCATCACGAATAGGTTCCCTTTGGGAGTCTGAAACACCTTGGAATGATTGTCCAAGAATTTTTGGATATCTGGAGAAATAGATGATTTCGATGTTTGAACCTCCAGTGATTGTGCAATTATGACTCGTTGTTCTTTCTTTAAAAGCTTTGTCATGACATTAGAGCTAATTATCTTGCCTCATTTCCCTGCGATACCCCGTAACTCAACTTCCTTTCCTTTCCAAAAAAAATTCAAGAAAAGTTCTTGAAAATTAAAATCTGTCGTCCCTAAATATTGTAACCATTGGACTCCTTGTACAACATCAGCACCACCCATTGGAATGGAAATAATTGGACTATTCAATACATATTGCCCCACAGTTACCTTGATATTATGGCACAATCCAGAGCAATTTATAGTTCTTCCATTTGCAACCATCACTTGACACTCTAGTGCTGGATATAGGAAGCAATTCAATTTCTTGGCTATCTTACAATGAATAAAATTATGGGTACTACCCGAATCAATCAACACTATAACCTTTTTCTTCTTGATATATCCTCTGTGAAAATTTCTTAATCTAAGAAATCCTACTATTAAATCTCGATTTACTTCTCCTACTTGATTAAATACAGAAGTTATTATTTTGAATATTCAGAAACAACATTGAAGTAAATACATATAACAGCCTACACATACAGATCAAATACTAAATAACATGCTCATATGACAAAGTGACACACAGATTTTTCTGACAAATGTCCCTGGAAAAACCCAATGCAGGAAAGCCAGTGTAGCTAGCTTTGGAGGGTTTTCATTATTATGCATAATCTAAGTACAACAATCCTAGACACCAAAACTGGTTCACCCAACGGAGAAATAAAATGGCAGCAATACCTCTATCGTCGCAGACAGAAAATACGGTTGATTCACACCCTAAAACAGGATTTATATAACTCAAGCCCTTTTTGGCCCACCGGAAACCCCAGCATTGCTCTGAAGCCCTCTGCATCAGCCTGACTGGCCTGTGTCAGCCTCAACGCTGCTCAGGAAGGGCCTGCGTCACCCCTAAAGGGCTTACGCTACCCCTGCGTTGCACTGACTGGGCCTGCGTTAGCACTACGTGGCTCCTGTTGCCTCTGCGCTACCCCTTCTGGGCTCTGGCTGGACTGTGTAGCACTTGGCTGCATCTGCGCTAGTCTGGAATGTTGTGTCTCTACCTTCGTTGTACTCTTGGCCTGGGATCAAACCATCCCCTTGCCAATACTACCCCTCGTCGTTGTTGAAACACTTCTGAAATTCTTAGCAAACCATGCCCTAGAATCTCAGCTTAGCTTCAGTGCTCTGCCAATGTGTGTGTTCTCCAACTGACCCCAAGCCCTTCTCTCATACTTTTCTCGTTGGAAAACCAACGGTTGTGATCTAATCTCTAATCGAAGGCTAAGATTAGAAGCTGCTTGATTCGCGTCACTTAACTCATTCTCATCACATGTTTAATTTAATTCACTTTAATCTTTTAATTTTCCTAAGTTAGACTTAGGGTCCTTAATTAAAAATATTAATTAATTAACTATCTCTTAAACAAGATGGAATTCTTCAATACGCTTTCTGGGTCCTGGAGATCTCATGTACTCCAACACCTCCACAAATTTTAAGAGCTAGAGAACATTCGATGCTACCCCAAAATCTCAACACTCCCTTTTATCGAGAAATGTGCTCTAGCACTATACTTCACCCTAAAGTACTGCTCTGATCATCGGTCTCCGCACTGATGCTTGGCACGTTGCATGGCCACCCCTCATCACTACAATGTTGCTACTCTTTGTACTATTGCCCATGACTCTACCACTGTCACTGTGTAATATTCCCAATTAGCAAACAGCTAATTGCAATATTCATTTTTGATCAATTTTTTCTTTTCCTAAGTTTAAAAGGAAATGAATAAAACATTAGAATAAAGGCACTTTCCTAAAGTCATTGGGCAGATTAATTAAAAGATGAAGTGGGGCCCATGAGGCCAAGTGACAGCGTAGGAGAGGAGGCACTTGGGACAACGCAGTGGCAGCGTGGGGCCAGGCTGTGCAGTGGCAGCGTGGGAGAGGCAGCGCATCGTAGCAAGGGACAGCATGGCACAGAGGGACATCGCAGCAAAGGTGGGCCCAAGGGAGTTTAGGGGTCTACAAGCATAAAAGGAGAGGAAGGCAACCTTTCTCATTCATTCTTGCATCTTATGATTTTTTGTCTGTCAAGAGTGGAGCACACTCAAGCTGTTTAGCTGGGTTTGCAGTGCTGTTTAGCACAAGGGTGTCTCCGAGCGGAGATCCCAACCTCATCCTCGGGGGACTTCGAGTGCTTGCTTAGGAGAGGAGCCATTCCACCAGTTTTTGGAGAGCATCATCATCATTTCAGCCACTGGATTACACAGTCACTTCCAAGGTTGCACAGTCTTCCAAGGGAATTACGCAGTCACAGAGGAGAGCAGCTTCGTGGGAGGAGAACTTCATGAGATTTCTGTCCGAGAGATTGTGAGGGGATCGGCCCTTCCATAGCTGAGTTTTTCAAGGAGTTGGAGGCCCTTCTTTCAATGTTTTCATCAATGAGGCCAACATACCTAGCAGGAGAGTAGCCATCCCTGGAGGGTGAATTTCCGGGGTCAGCCTTTCTGGAATTCCTTCGCTGGTTATTCTGGGTTTTTGGAGGAGAAGTCGGTGTCCGAGTTTCAGAATTTTCCGAGCAGCGGAGTAGCCCCATCTTGCAGTCCCTTTCCAGCCAGCAGCAATATTTTCTAGCAGGACTGCGTAGAGGACCAGCGTAGAGCAGAGCTTGAGCAAAGATTCTGATAGAGGGAGTGATCATTTCAACCTGCCTTAAGCAGGCCAAGGTGCTATCATTCTGAGCACACTTTGTATATGTTCCTCATTTCAGAAATTTAATAAAATGGCTCAGTTGTTCTGGTTTATTTGCAGTGTTTCTTACGTGTGTCTCTATATGCTGTAGTTTTTGTTTATGCTGCTTTGTATTGTTGTTTATTTCGTATTCGGGATATTACAGTGGTATCAGAGCTCATAGACTTGGCTCACCCTGTGGAGAAATAAGTCTATGACACCCGAAGATAGGGAGTTCATCACTTACCGAAAGTAGAGCTATAGGGACAAAGAGCGTAGGTTCGAAATCACACCAGCAGAAGAGGACCTCATTCCAGAGGAGGAAGACAAAGGGAAGACAAAAATGGCAGATGAGATGGATGACGGGAAGGAGTTCGATAACCTCCTCTTGAAATTTGTATAGGAGCTTTCCAAGAGGATAGAGGAAATGGGCAGAAGATTACCGGAGAAAATAGACAGCATGAGATTCCCAGGGGGCTTCACAGCGGAGAAGGATCTGATTCTTCTCACCATATTTTGGAACAAAATGCTGCGCAACAGGTGGTGTTGCGCACTCCCCCACGTTCCACTATGCCTACGTTTCTGACCCCAAGAGCAGGAACGAGAGGACCCCAAGAGCCGGAGGTGGCTCATTACAGGGACTATTTTGCAGCGTATCAGTCATATGGGAGAGAGTTTCGAGAAGCTGGGAGTGCAGAGGCTTACATTTCCGAGTTCTTGAAACTCTCAGTGATGGTGCTACATTTGTCATTGGCCAGGAGGATTTATATGTTTATTGACAGACAGAACCATTGCGTGGACTAGTCAGATCCACTAGGCCTACTACGCTGCAAGATGTAGTGGGGAGGACTAGGGACTTGTAGGATGCCCTGCCAAGGACGAGTGATCCTTTTCCACCAAACCCAGTGTTCTAGCAGAAGGGAAAGGACACGAGAGCTCCACCCCCGAGGGGGAACCAGGGCTGAGGGGCATTTTATGATGATACTCAGAGAGACTTGAGACAGAGGAAGTTATGCTTCACTTTTTAGGAGCCATGGGCACCGAGTCATCATTGTGCCGCAGGGAAGGCGCATTATATTGAGGTCTTCTCCGACAATGAGGGAGAAGAAGAGGCATATGAGGAGTTGGAGGGAGATGTCAGCGCTAGTGCACCAGGAGGAGATCATCCACCACCACCTCCCCCAGTAGCAGTAGAAGCAGCGTTTGCACCCATCGGAGGAGTCCTTGCGTCTTTGCAGGGAGTTCCCAAGTATTTGACGCTGAGAGTCTAAGGCACAGTTCAAGGATAGCGTGTTTCAACGTTTGTGGATAGCAGGGCTACACATAACTTCATTGATGCTCAGCTAGTGCAACAGAGAGGCATACCTACAAAGAGTTTTGATGGGTTCTCCGTGTTGGTTCCAGATGCCAGGACCATGCAGTGCATGAGATATGTTCCAGCATTAGCAGTGCGCATGGGGACATACACCATGACGGATCACTTCTTTGTGGTCAACATCCCAGATACCAATGTGGTATTGGGTATGCAGTGGCTTATCATGCTTGGTAAGGTCACTACAGATTGGGAGACATTGAAGATGGAGTGGATGGAAAAGAAGAGTGGGAAGCATGTGATGATCAGGGGCATGCACACATACCCTCCGCAAACAGTCTCGGCACACCAGATGGAGGAAGATTTCCGGAAGAGAGATGTAGAGTGGACAGTGGATCTGCGTATTTCAGATGCAAGAGTGACAGGACAGCTAGTGCATCCTGATATACAATCTATATTGGAGTGTTACGCTACGGTATTTGGGGACATACCACCAAGGTAGCCACTGGATAGGGGTTTTGAGCATATTATTGAGCTAGATCAGGGGATCCAGGCAGTTATTACCATCCCTTATAGGCACCCAAAAGCTTATAGGGATGAGATTGAGCTGGCCATACGCGAGCACTTGGTGTTGGGGCACATCAGGCCCAGTACTAGTCCCTTTTCTTCTTCCGTGATTTTGGCGAAGAAGAAGGATGGCACATTGCGAATGTGCATCGATTACAAGGCGCTCAACAAGAAAACCATGAAGAACCGTTACCCCATTCCCAGGATTGACGAGTTAATTGATGAGTTGAGGGGAGCAAAGTTCTTCTCGAAGATAGATCTGAGGTCGAGATACCATCAGATCAAGGTGAGGGACCAGGATGTCGCCAAGACTGCGTTCAGGTGCCCTTATGGCCACTTTGAGTTCTTGGTGATGCCCTTTGGGCTAACCAATGCTCCAGCCACATTCCAGTCTTGTATGAACCACATTTTCCGTGGTCAGCTGAGAAATTTTGTCCTGGTATTCTTTGATGACATTCTCATCTATAGTCACACATGGGAGGAGCACTTGCAGCATATTGAGGTTGTACTGCGTATTTTGGAGGAGCAGTGTTTCTATGCTAAGCTATCCAAATGTGAGTTTGGGCTTATAGAGATGCTCTACTTGGGGCATATCATCGAAGTAGACAGGGTAAGAGTCCATGAGGAGAAGATCTGGGCCATCCGAGATTGGACGACACCGAAGAATGTGACAAAACTTCAAGGGTTTGTAGGCATCTGCACCTACTACCGGAAGTTTGTCAAGGGGTTTTCACAGCTTGCAGCAACCCTCACGACCTCACCAAGAAGGGGGCTTTTGGATGGACTGATGCTACGCAGAGGGCCTTTGACAGGCTCAAGGAGGTGATGAGCAGCTATCCAGTGTTGGCATTGCCGAATTTCACGCAGCCCTTTGTGCTGGAGTGTGATGCTTCAAGAGAAGGGGTAGGAGCATTTTTGATGCAGGAAGGCCATCCTATTTCTTTCGAGAGTCGAAAGTTGTTGTCGCATGAGAGACTCTACCCGATATATGACAAAGAGATGTTGGCCATCATGCATGCATTGGCTAAGTTTCGACAGTACCTGTTGGTAACAGATTTCGAGTGAGGACTGACGACAACAGTCTCCGATTTTTCCTTGAGCAGAAACAGTTGTAGAAGAGGCAACAGAAGTGGGTCAGCAAAATCCAAGCCTATGACTTTGACATTGAGTATGTCAATGGGAAGAACAATGTGGTGGCGGATGCCTTGTCACGGAGGCCATCATTGTTGTCCTTGATCAACCTTGACACAGATTGGAGAGCCCAGTTGTTGGTGGAGTATTCGAAGGACCGTTATTCTTGTGAGGTGTTGGATGGACAAGTGACAGATGACAGGTTCCGGGTGATGGATGAGGTCATCTACTACTGGGACAGGATTTATCTGACAAGAAGCTCCTAGCTTAGGGAGAAGATCTTGCGTGCATCCCATGGCTCACCACTCTCAGGTCATCAGGGGTTCACCAAGACTTATAGGGCCATTTAGGAGAGGTTCTCATGGAGAGGCCTCAAGGAGGATGTACTCCGGCATGTCAAGGAGTGCGAGGTTTTCCAGAGGAACAAAGGGGAGTTGAGTCATCCGGCAGGTTTGCTACAATCGCTCCCCATTCCGGAGGGGAAATGGGAGAGCATCTCCATGGATTTCATCACAGGGTTGCCAATGGTGCAAGGCAAGGACTGCATCTTTGTAGTCGTGGATCGACTGACAAAGTATGCACATTTTTTCGCCATCTCCGCGCAGTACACAGCTTCACAAGTAGCCGACTTTTTCTTCAGGGATGTTTTCAGGCTCCATGGTCTCCCAAAGACCATAGTCAGTGATAGGGACATTCGGTTCATGGGCAGATTTTGGCAAGAGTTGTTTTGTTGGTGTGTACTGAGTTGACACCCAGTACCAGTTATCACCCACAATCGGATGGACAGACAGAGATAGTGAACAACTGGCAAGAGGGCTACTTGCGAGACTATGTCTCGGGGCAGCATAAGGCGTGGCTACGCTGGCTCCACTTGGCGGAATACTGCTGCAACATGACATTCCATATGTCAATCGATATGTCTCCATTTTATGGTTTGTATGGATAACATGCTCTGAATTTTTTTGATGTTATGTTTGGAGCAAGCAAGGCACCATGGGCCAAAGATTGGATCCAAGAGAGCCAAGACATCCTCGAGGCTCTCAAGGATAACTTAGCCACAACACAGAACCAGCAGAAGATGTATACAGACAGAGGCCAGATAGAGAGACAATTTGAGGTAGATGACTTGGTTTACCTCTGCCTTCAACCATACAAACAAAAGCAGAAGGGAGTAGAGAAACTCAAACCTCGCTTCTGTGGGCCTTATAGGGCGATTAGACGAGTTGGTGAGGTGGCATATGAGCTAGAGCTACCAGCAAGGAGCCGGATCCATAACATCTTCCATGTCTCATGCTTGAAGAAAGATTTGGGACAGCACTTGACTGCCACTATGGAGCTCCCGCCTACAGATGATGAGGGGCATTTAGTGTTGCAACCAGAAGCCATTCTAGAAACTCGGGAGAGACAGCTGAGGAGCAAGACAGTCAAGAAATATCTGATCAAGTGGAGGAACCTTCCAGATGAGGATGCCACTTGGGAGGGGGAGAAGATCCTGCGACATCCATCCTTGTAGTTGCTTGAGGACAAGAAACATTTTGGCAGGGAGGACTGTAATATTCCCAATTAGCATACAACTAATTGGAATATTCATTTTTTTATTAATTTTTGTTTTTCCTAAGTTTAACAGGAAATAAAGAGGTGAGGGGACCCATGAATAAAACATTAGAATAAAGGCACTTTCCTAAAATCACTAAGCAGATTAATTAAAATATGAATTGGAGCCCATGAGGCCAAGTGACAGTGCAAGAGAGGAGGCACTTAGGACATCGCAGTGGCAGCATGGGGCCAGGCAACGTAGTGGCAGCATGGGAGAGGAAGCGCAGCGTAGGAAGGGACAGCATGGCACAGAGGGACAATGCAACATAGGTGGGCCCAAGGGAGTTTAGGGGTTCACAAGCATAAAATGAGAGGAAGGCAGTCTTTCTCATTCATTCTTCCATCTTATGATTTTCTCTCTGTCAAGACTAGAGCACACTCAAGTTGTTTAGCTGGGTCTGCAATGTTGTTTAGCACAAGGGTGTCTCCGAGCGAAGATCCCAACCTCGTCCTTGGGGGACTTCGAGTGCCCGCTCAAGAGAGAAGCCATTCCACCATTTTTTGGAGAGCAGCATCATCATTTCAGCCACAGGATTACACAGTCACTTCCAGGGCCACGCAGTCTTCCAGACGGATTACGCAGTCATAGAGGAGCGCAGCTCTGAGGGAGAACTTTATGTCTGGGAGATTGTGAGGGGATCAGCCCTTCCATAGCTGAGTTTTTCAGAGTTGGAGGCCCTTCTTTCAGTGTTTTCATTACTGAGGCAAGTGTACCCATTAGGAGAGCGTAGCCATCCCTAAAGGGTGAATTTTCGGGGTCAACCTTTCCGGAATTCCTTCGCGAGTTATTCTAGGTTTTTGGAGGAGAAGACGGTGTTCGAGTTTCAGAATTTTGCGAGCAGCGGAGCATCCCCATCTTGCAATCCCTTTCCAGCCAGCAGCAGTATTTTCCAGCAGGACTGCGTAAAGGAGCAGCGCAGAGCAAAGCTTGAGCATAGATTCTGATAGAAGAGGGAGTGATCATTTCAGCTTGCCTTGAGCAGGCCAAGGTGCTATCCTTCTGAGCACGCTTTGTGTATGTTCCTCATTTCAGAAATTTAATAAAATGGCTCAGTTGCTCTGGTTTATTTGCAGTGTTTCTTATGTGTGTCTATATTTTGTAGTTTTTGTTTATGCTACATTGTATTGTTGTTTATTTCCTATTCGGGATATTACACACTGCTACATCCTGTAATATTCCAAGTAGAAATAAACAATATAAAGTGACATAAACATGAAACTACAGCAAATAGAGAGACATCATACACAGACTGCAAAATATGGAGAATGTTGAGCCATTTTATTATATAACTGAAAGTGAAATGAGTACAAAGGTGATCAGAATGATAGCACCTTTTCCTGTAGAAGGCAAGCTAGAGATATTCTCATAAATGCTCCCAGAATGGGTGCTCTAGCAATGACTGCGTTATCTCCCAAAGGCTGCTGCTGCTACTACCGAACTGCTACTGCTACTGGAATAAGATGATACTTTGGGGTTGTTCCCCTGCTCAGAAAAATAAGGGACTTTGGGAATGAGCTCCTCACTCAATACCCAGAAAAGCCCAGAAGAGGTTTCCGGAATGGATGACCCCGGAAAATCACCTCCAAAGAGAAATCACATTGTCCTTGTGAAATAAGTTGGCCCTGAAGATGTTACTGCAAATGATGGCCTCCTCCTCTGACAAAATGCTGGAATAGCTAAGGGTTGATCCCTTATCACTATCCGGGGTTGAATCCCCTGATAAATCTCAGCTCCCGGCACTACCTCCTCCAAGAGCTGCGCTGTCCCTCCTCAAGACTACACTGCCCAAGAAAGTGCATAATCCCTGTTGTAGATGCTATGGCTCCCACCTGAAAAATCAATGATAGAACTCCTCACCCGAGCAGGCACTCGAAGTCCCCCGGGGCTGAGGTTGGGATCTCCGCTCGGAGACACCCGGTTTGCTAAACAGCACTTGCAGACTTTGCTCAACAGCAGAAGCGTGCTCAATGTCAATAGACAAGACAAGATGCATAATCGAATGAGCAAATGAAGGGCCTCTCTCCCTCTTTATGCTTGGAGTGCCTCTCTCTACCCTAGGCCCCACCAAAACTGCGTTGTCCCTCTTGGCCACGCTGTCCATTGACCTCTGTGCTACCTAGGACCCACGCTGCCATTATTCCCACGCAGTCACTTCAACCCCTTGGGCCCCACGATGTTAAGTAAAGATGCTTAAGTGACTTTTAGGAAGTGTTTTATTTCCCTAAGTGTGATTTGAGTGTCTCCTAGCCCACTTTATTTACTAACTTTAACTTTATAAAGTAAAATGACCAAAAATTAATATTACCAATTAGCTGCTGCTAATTGGGAATATTACACATCCGTACTGCAGCTCCCTCTCAAATTGTTGCATCGTGCTGCCAACTGCTGCACTGCAACTCAGTTGCTGAGAGTAAGCAACAGAAGGACCCCTACCCAAATGACAGACAAGTCAATCAGGTTGCATCTCATCACTGAAGCTCCATAGGCTTGCTGCTTTGTGCTGTCCTCCTGAAGCCACTGCGCTGCTACAGCTCTGCACTGTGTAAGCATGCCTCCTCTGCGCTGCTACAGCTCTGCACTGTGTAAGCATGCCTCCTCTGCGCTGCTAAAGTCACATCAGCCCCTCTGCGTTATTGCCTCTACGTTGTTGTTGTTTCTGCACTACGTTGCTCCCTCTACAGCATCTCAATCTCTGCCTCTGCTTCATCCGTGACCTTTGCACCAACTGCTCCAGTCATTCCTTGCTACTGTCTTAAGGCTCCCGTAGCTCGGATGTGATCAAAGAGTTGGGCTACTCAAGGATCTCGCCACACCTCTGTAGCTGCTCTACAAATCAATATCGCCCCACCTCCATGGTTCATGAGCACTCATGGCTACGTCATCGTCGGAGCCATTGTCTGCTACTGCAGCCTTTGAACTAGAAGCTTCCTTGTCCTTCTTCCTTTGAGGACAATTGTTGGAGAAGTATCCAAGTTCGCCACATTGGAAACATTTGATCTTAGATAGATCACGCTTCTTTTCCCCTTACTGCTTCTTAGATGTCAAGGCTACATCTTCCTCTTCCTCCTTTACCTTGCTTGAACCAGTGTTGGTCTGCCTCTTGGTCATTTGGCAGATCTCCTTTTGTCGGAGGATAGCCCACATATCATCCCAATTTGGAAGGTCCACTCTGCCCAAAATTCTTTGGACAAATGTTTCCTAGTCCTCTGTGACTGCATTTAGAGCAGTCCTCACTATGGCATCATCCTCCACCTTGACCCCCATGGCAGTCAGCTGATCCCGAATCGACTGCAACCTAAAGAGGAAAGGATCGATTTCCTCTCCCTTGGACATCATAAATAACCTTAGCTGGTTCTCCAGAAGCATCCTTCTCTGAACGGATTTCCCTTGATACAGTGTGGTTAAAGCTTTTCACATCTCATTAGTCGTCTTCTTCTCGGTTATGTGTGGTACCACATGATCTTTAACCCCGTCCATGATGAAACTCTTGGCATGTGTCGCTGGTTCGCTAGGAGAAGAGCATCAATTGGTGTAGCTAAGACACTCTCGACATGCTCTCGCAAGCAGTATGCGTCCAGGACTGCCAAGATTCTGACCTTCTAGACAAAAAAGTTGGACATGCCATCCAACCTACTCTGATCATGCAGTCTGTGTGGCGCCATCTTCTCAGGAATCTATCGGAACAAGTCTTCCTCTCCCCGCTTCTGTTGTTACTCTCCACAGAAACTCGGAGCTAGGATCCTTGGAGAGAAAGGCACCCTCTTCTCCCTCTGACAAATGATTTCCTCCTTGTAGACTGGTTCAATAGAGAGAACTTGTACAGAGTGCCACGTGTCAATGTTACTACCTTCGGCCCTAAAATTGCTACACAAAAAACTACAATCTGTGCACTTTCAGCCACTTTTTACAAAATTTTGCAGTCTAAAAAGTTATGATGATTTTCCCTAGGTCACATGTTTGAGACTAAATTTTGGAGCCTGCAAAAACCCTAACTTCCTTGGATCATATCTCCAAAAATTTAAAATATAGCAAACCAAGATCTGAATTTTTTACATGAAGTTCACCAAGATTTCGTATCCACGTGGTCGAAATTTCAACTTCTGAAGCCTCGTAGAAAAAAGGTTAAAGAGAAAATTCCAAGATGGCATGTTTGAAGAAGTGAAACCTTAGAATCCAAAGCTCTAATATCAAATGTTATGCAACTAGCTCACAAAATAGAAGAAAATATAAACAACCTATAAACAAGTCGGCCTATAAACAGCTAGCAAGTCAGCTTATGAACCGTCACATATCTTCATGGTCAGGTCCGCTTATTACAGGACCTGACCACTATA
This sequence comes from Pinus albicaulis, assembly GCA_034641835.2. Taxonomy (NCBI): domain Eukaryota; kingdom Viridiplantae; phylum Streptophyta; class Pinopsida; order Pinales; family Pinaceae; genus Pinus; species Pinus albicaulis. The sequence continues at coordinate 20,789 of JAXQQM020068572.1, forward strand.
AATAGCCTACTGTGTTGCTCAAAACAGAATAGAATCTCGAACACTTCTGTAATTTTCGGTCAAGATTTCAATGATAAGATTATGGTGACTTCAGGAAAATTTTTGTGATTAAATACGAAGGAAGGACAGAAATACAAGTGAGGAATAAGAAGTGGAACAGCTAAGTATTCGTCGGTGAATCTATCTGCAATAAGTGTGAGTTTAGGACTGCGTAAAAGGGAGACAAGCAAAGGAAGAAGGTTGTCACATGTACAAGGTTTGGGAATAAGTATCTCGAACTACATCACTATAAGCCAAGAAGTAACAGAAGTGCATAATACAATAAGTCTGCTCAGCAAAGAAGAATTAAGGAGAATCATATCTGTCATAGATAAAGGATATCATTATAGCATGGATTGAGATAGGACGTGTGTACAATTGAAGAACAGAACCAGCAAGATCAAGTGGAGATGCAAGGTGTTCACAGGATTGTCCAAGTCAAGGTGCTGATATCTCAGTAGGGATCACACACAGCCGAAGAAGGGAAATACAACGAGAGAGATCGATATCTCTAGTCTTGGTGCAAAAAGGTGTAGGACGATGCAAAAAAGAAGGATCAGCCCAAGGAGTCAATGAAGAAGCAGTGACAAGGTCTTGGAGGCATACAAGGGTTAAGGGTTTGTGTCATGGTCATGGTACTTGTCATCTGAAAGTCTATAAGAAGAATTTCTGGTGGGTTTTCCTCTCCAAGAGGTAGAGGTTTTGGCCCTGGCTTGAAGAGCCCAAATTTGTCTCTCTTGTGTTTTGGTAATTGACTTGATGAAAGACATCATAAGCTAAAAAGAGAACACGTAAGTAAAAGAAGTAAGCTCACAAGTAATTATCAAGAAGAGAATTTGAATTAAACCTAGCCCTACCTACTTCTCAACATGGTATCAGAGCTAAGATGCTGAACACAAGGGCTACTTGACAAGAAAACACTACAGGAAGCGGAGATCAAAGATTGTGTTGAAAATTCAAATCAGTTTACCACGAAGACTCTCAAGACATCTCATTCAAAGGATCAACTCATTCAAGAAAATAATCTTTGCCATTAAAGATTTACATTCAAGGCATTGTTGGAAGAAACATCATCTTTTGAAGATATCCTTCATCATCAAGGAAGCTGCAAGTCACTCTACTCAAGTAAGTATCTATGACCTTACTTAAATCTGCCAAGATGACTTATTGTAAAGAGAGCAACAACTGGTTGGGTCATCAAACTTTAGTGCATGGAAAAGAAGGACAAATTTGAATTTAATTGAAGACGAAGTTATGGGCTACATTGAAGGATCTACAATTCAACCCTCAATAGAAGATGCTCTAGCTCATGCCAAGTAAATGAAAGGAGAAATCAAAGCCCAGAGGATTCTCATAGAATCCATTAAGGACTCACTCATTCTCTATGTATCAAAACCGAAGTCTTCAAAAGAAATATATGAGAAACTGATGAAGTTATTTTCTGAGTATTGTAGGAGAAGCAATCTCTCTAAGACAAGAACTATAAAAATGAAATTGTCAAGAGAAGAAGGAATCACTTCAAACTTTATGAGGATTTTTGAAATAAGAGATCAATTGCAGGAACTGGGAGAAGTAATGTGTAAATTTATGCAGATGTTCTATGCTTGATGCAACTTTACTTTTACTCCCAATATTAGACAGCAATCACATAAACAATAAAGTAAAACGCTGATGGAACATACTTGTAGATCGACAGAAGACAAGCCAAAAATATATAAGTGTGTTGGTGCGTTACAGCGGTCAACAAGATGCTTCAACCAGCAAAGTCTCAATATGGTCAGCTAACCAGCAATGTCACACAACCCTCTAGGACAGCCAAACAGTCAACTCAAAAGTCAACCCCAGAAAATTCAACGTTGTTAGTCAACAGTCAATGCAAACAGCAGCAGCGGCTAGGTCAACACTGAAAAGTCAAAGTCAACGTCTTGCCTCGAAAATAGTGCCAAAAGATGCAGATTATAGAAATCGAAGTTCTGGGAGATTTTCGGGTCAAATTGACCTTGCATTGACCAAAGTCAATGCTGGTCAAACTTTGCTGCAGAAACCCTAGGACGAATTCAAAAAATTGTTGGTGCCAGATTTCCCACGTGTGGAGAGAGAAGAGACTCCAAGTCATCGAACCAATCAGATGAGGAGAGAAAATGTGTCGGGATGAGATGAGTGAAATGTCCTCCAACGTTGACCTTATTTATATCCATCACTAAGGGTGTGTAACACATCTGCTAGGGTACAAAACCTTAAAGCCGACCTGCACATATTTGAATAGATTAAAAATAAATTCAAAATAAATATTATGTTCATCGGATCAAGATGATCTTTAGATCGATCTTGCACCTCTCCAAAAGAGGAACCCAATAAAAATATTGGTATCTTCATCTGAGCATCACAACATGGAGTTTGGACCTAGTTGTCCAAAATTAACACTCCCTCTCAACTAGGGAGAACTCCATCAACTTGTGCAATCCAAACATCGTGCGACATCCCGCCATAACTTGCTTTGTTGGCTTCTTTATTTCAGAACAGAAGTGGATCAGTCACAAAGACATCATTCCCAGCTGACAGATTCGGCCCAGAGGTCCGAAACCTCTATAGGACTCACAAAGAGTCTCATACCAACCCGAAGTTGGTTTATTTGACCCGAAGTCAGTAGGAGGTCTGAAACCTCACTAGACTTGATCCCAGATCAAGTGTTGGATTGTGCAATCCTAGATAGAGAGTACGACAATCTTTGATGCATCCATCAGTCTTTGCTACTAGTCTCTAGCTTTTCCCACCTCATTGGCCAAATGAGAGGTACTTCCCATGAGCCCTGAACTCAATGGGTAGGATGCATACGGGGCACAGATAATGAGAGGTGAACCAACTCAATCATCACAACAGTGGGGCAGAAGCACACCAACAAGGTTTGGCAAGCCTAGCCCTGTGGTTGGTTATAGCTCCGAGAAGCTATCCCGAAAGCCCCCCAAAGCTCCCAGAGCTCATCGTCCAACAGGACCCTCATCATAGGGTCATTCCACGATACCAAGACTCTCACGAAAGGTTAGGAACTAGACCTTCCAGGGGCTTTATGAGAATATCCGCGACCTGCTCATCAGTTCCTATATGATCGAGCCTTACGGCGCCTCGCTGTACCATATCCCGGATAAAGTGGTACCTGATATCAATATGATTGGATCGATCGTGGAACACGAGATTCTCGGACAAGCGAATCTCACTCTGGTTATCACCAAGTATCACGGTTGTATCTAGCACATCCTCGAACAGCTCACTAAAGAGCTTTCGCAACCAAACTGCTTCACAACAAGCCATACTCGTTGTAATGTATTCAGCCTCCGCGGTGCTCAAAGTCACTGACTTCTGCTTCCTGTTCATCCATGATATTGAAGTAGATCCAAGTATGAAGCAGCATCCCGATATGCTTTTACGATCCACCACACTGCCAGCCCAATCAGCATCAGTATATCCAAGGAGTGTCACGCTCCTGGCAGTGTATCTCAGCCAATGGTTTATCGTGCCCCGAAGATATCTCAAAAGATTCTTCGCACCAACCCAGTGAGTGTGATGAAGCTCAACCATCTGTTGACTCAAAGTGTTCACTGCAAAACATATATCTGGAAGGGTGTTCACTAAGAACATCAGGGCCCCTACGAGTTGACGATACTCGGTAGGATTTGCTAACACGGGCCCAACAGTGCTGCCACTCAACTTCTTTAAGTTGAGCTCCATCAGTGTCGACACGGACTTGCAGTCCACCATACTAAATCTTTCCATAAGCTTCACAATGTATTTTCTTTGAGAAAGGAAAATCTCGCCAGGTCTCTGCCAGACCTCCAGGCCTAGGAAATAGTGCATCAGTCCTAGGTCTTTCATCTCGAACTCAGAAGCAAGCTCCCTCTTGCACTGATGAATGAGAGGGTTAGCGCCTGTCAGGGAGAGGTTGTCCACATATAGCACCAAAATGAGAAGCTTCTCTCTATCAACCTTGAAGTAAAGGTTCGGATCAGCATTACTACGAATGAAGCCCAACTTCATCAGGTAGCTATCTATCCTCTCGTACTAAGCTCTGGGTGCTTGCTTTAGCCCATAGAGGGCTTTCTTCAACCTGCAGACATGGGTGTCCTGATCCTGGACTTCGAACCCCAGAGGTTGCTCTACATACACCTCTTCCTTTATCGCACCATGCAGAAATGCGGTCTTCACATCCATCTAATGAAGACTCCATCCTTGTGTAGCAGCAAGGGCTATGATAGATCGAATGGTGGTGTATCGAGCCACAGGTGCAAATACGTCATCATAGTCTATGCCTTCCTTTTGAGAGAAGCCACAAGCAACGAATCTTGCCTTGAACTTTTCAGCTCTCCCATCAGATCCATGCTTGATCTTGTAGAGCCATTTTGAGGTGACAACTGCTTTGTCCTCCGGTCTTGGAACCACATCCCAGACATCATTCTTCAATATGGACTCATATTCTTCATGCATAGCATCCTTCCAGATTTGATGCTTTACGTCTTCCTCAAAAGATCTAGGCTCGGATTGTACAATAGTACTCATGGCTGCTAGGTACCCTTGGTATCTATTCGGCTTCTTGCTTTCACGGAATGTCTCCCTTGGGGCCATATGTCCCTCGACATCCTCTCGAGTGTCCCTGAGCCATGATGGTCTCTTCCCCAGTAAAGGAGGTGGATCAATCAGGTCCATCGGTCCTTCAGCATCAATCATCGTCGCGTCCTTCAGTTCTTGATTTCCAGGCCTCACCTCATGATCTCCCTCAGATCTTGGAAGATTTACTACTTTCCTCAGGTAAGCATCTTCGTCAAAGGTGACATCGTGGCATATCTCCACTTCCCTTTGACCAGGCACATAGACTCTATAGGCCTTCGAAGTTTCGCTGTAGCCCACAAACATTCCTCTCTTCCCAGAAGCATCCAGCTTGCTCCTCTTCTCTTTCGGCACATGAAAATAAACAGGACATTTATAAACTCTAAAATGTGAGAGGTCAGGTTTCTTACCAGAGAAAACCTCTTCAGGAGTTTTGGAGTCCAGTGCAGAATGTGAGCATTGGTTTTGTATGTACACAGCAGTATTCGCAGCTTCTCCCCATAGAAACTTCAATAGACCCTAGTCACATAGCATGGCACGGGCAGATTCCACAATGGTCCTGTTCTTTTGTTCAACAACGCCATTTTGCTCAAGAGTATCGACAGTTGTGGTCTCCCTCTTGATGCCAGCTTCTCTGCAAAAGTTTTTTTTTTTTGAACTTGTTCGTCTCATATCAGTGCCATTATCGGTCCTCAATATCTTGATCTTCTTCCCTGTCATATTTTCCACCAAGGCTTTGAAGGTACGGAACCACATGAAAGCCTCATCCTTCTTCTTCAAGAAGTATATCCAAGTTTTGTGAGAGAAGTCATCTATGAATGTCATATACTAAGAACATCCGTCCAAGGATGTCACAAGCAGCATACCAGATAGATCAGAATGGATCAATTGCAAGACATCAGATGTCTTTGTGACACTTGAGGGGAAAGGTCCCCTTGTATGTTTTCCTTTGGCACAACCCTGACATACACCTTCATGATTATTTGTGAACTCAGGCATCCTTGTCACCACCTTCCTTGCTTCGAGAAGGGCCTTGTAGTGAAGGTGTCCAAACCTCCGGTGCCATAGTTCAATCTGTCGGATAGTATCACATGTCATCGCTCCCAGTGGACTTCCTCCAACCTGGTAGAGTGTATCAACTCTAAACCCAATCGTGATATCTTCCTTGAAGCTCTTCTTCCACATGCGCACCTTTCCATCAATGAATGCCACATTGAAACCTTTGTCTTCCATGGCCGATATAGACACAAGGTTCTTCTTCAAATAGAGTACATCCTGCAAGCGGAGGACTTGACCATGAGACAAGTGGAGGGTCACAGTCCCTGTCCCTTTCACGGGATATGTGGCATTATCTCCAAGGATAATTTCCAGATTAGTATCCTTCTCAACTATATCAGAGAGGGCTTCCTTGAACCCAGTGATGTGCCTTGAGGCACCACTATCTATCAACCAGACATCCATAGTGTCGAGTGGAGATGTAGTAGAGAGGGTAGATACAAGAATGAATTCATTTCTTTTATCAATAACATTTGATTCTTCATACTTGGAATTTCTCGACCTTTTGAAAGGTTAACCATTTCCGCCGGAGGGAGCCTTCCTCTTTCCCTTAAACCTGTTGTTCCTTTGATTGCCATTCCTCCGGTTGTTGTTGTTGTCATCACCATCGAGAGAATACTTCTTGAAAGGGCATTCTTTAGCATAGTGACTTGGCCTATGACAAGTGTAACACTTTCCCTTCTTTTCTTAGGCCCCTGCTCTTCCTTTGTTCTTTGGACCACCAAAGTTCTTCTTTCTAGAATGAGCAGTGTAGGCAGCATTTCCTTCATTTTCATACTCCTTCATTCTTGTCTCTTCTTGTAAGCATCTCGATAGTACTTCGTCAAAGTCAGGTATCACATTATTATTGAGAATGGTAGTGTTGAACACATGCCATTCGGATGAGAGCCCTCCAAGTGCGGTGAGTACCATCTCTCGATCAGCTATTGTCTCCCCAATAGCTAGCAGATTGTTCCTGATCTCGGTCATCTTCAGAAAATGTGATTGAACAGACTCATCCCTGCCTTTCTTCAAATTCTTCAATTGATTCTTGAAGAATAGGACTTGATTCGCATTGTTGGCCTTGAACATGTGGACCAACTTATCATACATCTCTTTGGATGTGCCCAGCTCAGAGATATAGGCAACCAAACTCTTGTGAATTGAGTCCCTGATCATCAGCTTTGCTTTGATCTCCCCCTTCTTATACTTTGATTTGGCGGCAGCAATTGCAGTGGATGGAGGCTCTTGGATTTTGCCCTGCACATAGTCCATGACATCTTGGTCTTCCAATTTAAGATCCAATGTCATCTTCCAAGCATGGAAGTCATCCTTCCCAGTCAATTTGTCATCCTCCTTGAAGCCATTGTAGTTTGAGGAACCCACCCTCTTCTTCGGTGATTGCTACAAATTAGGGCTTTGTCTTCACCTTAGCTTTGAAACCATGTAAATTTATGCAGATGTTCTATGCTTGATGCAACTTTACTTTTACTCCCAATATCTGACAGCAATCACATAAACAATAAAGTAAAATGTTGATAGAACATACTAGTAGATCGACAGAAGACAAGCCGAAAATATGTGTGTTGGTACGTTACGGCAGTCAACAGGATGCTTCAGCGAGCAAAGTCTCAATATGGTCAGCTAACCAGCAATGTCACACAACCCTCTAGGATAGCCAAACAGTCAACTCAAAAGTCAACCCCAGAAAATTCAATGTCGTCAGTCAACGGTCAACGCAAACAGCAGCAGCAACTAGGTCAACACTGAAAAGTCAAAGTCAACGTCTTGCCTCGAAAATAGTGCCAAAAAATGCAGATTAGGGAAATCGAAGTTCTGGGAAAGTTTTGGGTCAAATTGACCTTGCATTGACCAAAGTCAACACTGTTGAAACTTTGCTGCAAAAACCCTACACCGACTTCAAAAAATTGTTGCTGCCAGATTTCCCACATGTGGAGAGAGAAGAGACTCCAAGTGATCGAACCAATCAGATGAGGAGAGAGAATGTGTGAAGATGAGATGAGTGAAATGCCATCCAACATTGACCTTATTTATATCCATCACTGAGGGTGTGTGACACATCTGCTGGGGTACAAAACCTTAAAGCCGACCTGCACATATTTGAATAGATTAAAAATAAACTCAAAATAAATGTTCTGCTCATCGGATCAAGATGATCTTTAGATCGATCTTGCACCTTTCTGAAAGAGGAACCTAATAAAAATATTACTATCTTCATTTGAGCATCATAACATGGAGTTTGGACCTAGTTGTCCAAAATTAACATAATGTCTGACACTAAGATGACTACAGTGATGTTGAATGCTCTACAAGAAAAATGGGGAAACTTCACTTCAAGTTTATACAGGAAGAAAGAAGCCACACCATTCCATGATTTATGGTCTCTATGTAAAATAGAGGAAACAAGATTGAAAGCCAAAGTTGATACAAGATCAAGTGAAGGGAATCAAGCCTTTGCATCCATATCCAAGAAGATTCGGAAACTTTGGTCCTCGGAATAAAAGAAGAAATATGGACAAAGTATGATGCTTTCGATGTAATGATCTTGGGAATTATAGAGCCTAAAGGAAGAAGCCCATGTCACAAATATGAGGGAAGAACCTGATGCAAAGAAATCTAAGAAAGCAGAAGCGAGAGATCTGTATTATGATTGAGATCATCTTCCTCTTTAAGTGATTTTTGTTGGTTCTAAAATAGTACGATAGGAAGCAATGTATATTAATAGCATCATGATAGAAGCATGGTATGAGCTCTAGGTGAATCAGCTCCTGGAAAACCTCATTGATAACAATACTGATGGAAGGCAGTCATCAAGATCAAGGGTCATCATGAAAATAGGTGCTGACATTTTCTAATGGAATTCTCTATGAATTTACTGATTAGAAATAACGCAAAAAAGTTTCATCAGAGAATTCTATGCTACAGAATTATGGATGTGATTACATATTGATAAATCAGGTCAAGGGAATGATGTTCATGTTATAGGATGACTCAAAGGAAGAAGGGATGAGGTATATACATTTATATTGTAACACTGGATGCTGTGAAGTCATGTCATATGGTTGCAAGTAATGGACTTCTATATTTAGAAGTATGAACTATGGAGGAGGATCTCTCTATTGATTTTTGTAGCATTGGAAATTGTTCCAAGTCTCAAACTTTGTAAGGAGTCTTGGACATCACTATTCCAAAGAACCCAGAAACCGTTTGTGGAAATTCCACTCAGTTCATGACTTATTAAAATAATTAATTATTTTAATGGAGACCCTAAGTCTAAAGTTAGGGAAATGAAATAATTAAAGGGTATTAATAAGTCAGAGTGTGAATCTTCTAGAAAACAAAGATCAGGTCAAGTTTTAATCTTAGCCATTGATTAGACTTTTAATCTGGGTCGTTGATTCACCAACGAGAAGATTATAAAACAAGGCTTGAGAACCATTTGGAAGATAAGCCGAGCATACACTCAGTGCCCGAAGGAGATCAATTCTGAAGTAAGAGAATTTGAACTCAATGGGAAGAGTTGCAGGGCGGACGATTGCAGAAGTAGAAGGAGGAGGGAGTCAACAGTGACTGAGGTCAGGACTGAGGGACGTTGTGGGTCACAGGAGGCAGCACAGGACAGCAGCGCAGTGAACCCACGCAGAGCCTACGCAGACTTACGTAGTCCAGCGTAGGGACTGCACAGAGAAACACGCAGACAGGCACGTAGAGAAGCAGAGGCTGATCAAGGTGTCAGGGATTTGTTGGGAGGAGCCGAGAATTCTGTCTCAGGTGTTTCAGATTTTATTTGCCAGTATATTACTTGTAAAGAAATCATTTGCTGATGAATTTAATAAAACCCTCATCTGCTGCACCGGTTTTCCTGCATTGGGTTTTTCCGGGGACAATTGTCCAAAATAACTGTGTATATGTGATTGATTCTTGTGCTTATGTCCTTTACTGTTTACTTCTCTGCAGATATGTTTGTGAATTTTGCAGTAGTATTTGTTTCGATATTTACCGATATATTTCTGTAAATAACTTATTGAAATAATAAGTAGGAGAAATAAATCTATCACTGCAACTGTAGACTTTTCAGATTGAAAATTCCACATGGTATCAAAGCTAGAAATGAGTATCAAGAACAGAGAATCAACTAGTGGATAGAATTTTACCACTGCAGCGACAACTCAAAAGGGTTCACGCAGTTCTCCAGGGAGGGAAAGAAGTATGATAGAACAAATGGATCACGATGTTTCTGATCTGGCATCCAGACTTGAAGAAGAATTTGCTTATGTATGAAGCACTGCTTCCTTTGATGTCTGGTATATTGACAGTGGAGTTTCTGCTCACATGACGAGAGTGCGGGAATGTTTTTCCAACTACTGAGAGGAGCAAATGAGTTTTAAAATAACCATGGGTAATAAAGAAAAATGTACCCCTATTGGGAGAGGTACCGCAGTATTTCAGACCGAGGCTGGAAATAAGATCTGGACCACTAACGTACTGCATGTGCCCAGGTTGGGGATAAACTTGCTCTCAGTGTCTCAACTTCAAAACCGAGGTTATGACGTTTACTTTATTGGTAATAGGGTCTACGTAAAACACCCCAATTGGAAGAAGAAGGGACAGATCGGGGTAGGAAGCAACAAACTTTACAAGTTGCGACTTGAATCCCCAATGGCACTGGTTGGCAGCACTGATGAAACAGACCTGAATGAGCTATGGCACAGAATAATGGGACATTTGCATCATGGGCGGTTAAAAATTCTGCAAAATACTGTCACCAAAGTTCCAGAATTGAACACTAAAAGGGACGATGTCTGCAAAGGGTGTGTATTGGGAAAATATGCCAAGGTAGCATATCAAATAAGCAACAATAGGGCCAAGGGTGTATTGGACTTGATACACTCGGATATCTGTGGACCAATGTCCACTAGAGCTCTTAGTGGTGCCGAGTACTTCGTCACCTTTATTGATGACCATTCTAAGAAAACCTGGATCTACTTTTTGAAGACTAAGGACAAAGTCTTCAGTCAGTTTAAAGAGTTTAAGGCTCTGGTAGAAAATCTGACAGGAAAGCGGATCAAGGTGTTGCGTTCAGAGAATGGTGGTGAATACATAGATAAGGAATTCACTGGGTTTTGCGCAAGGGAAGGTATCAGAAGAGAGTGGACAGCTCCATACAATCCGGAGCAGAATGGTGTGGCAGAAAGAAAGAACAGGTTTACTGTCGAAGCGACAAGGGCAATGTTGTATGACCAAGACATGCCAAAATTTCTGTGGGCTGAAGCTTGTAATACAACTGTCTATGTTCAGAACAGGACTTCTCACGCTACAATGGGAAATATCACGCCAGAAAGTGTCTTCCCTGGCAGCAAGCCAGAAGTGAGTCACTTTAGGACCTTCGGCAGTACAACTTACTGCCATGTGCCCAGCGAGAGGAGGAAGAAGTTGGAGATGACTGTGGAAAAGGGGTATCTGGTAGGATACAGTGAGAATGCAAAGGCATATCACATATACATTCCTGAGAGCAGGAAAGTCGTTGGTTGTTGAGGTTGAAATTCATGGAGGAGAAGGCCTTCAAAAGATCCCGCGAGTTTCCTTCTGTTACGCAGTCTGAGGAGGATCCGCGGGTTCAACCTCAACAACCAATGACAGAGAATTCAGTTGCCTCTCTAAGGCATGGGGATCCAAGGGACATGTCTCCCGAGGATTTTCAAGAGGTAGAGCCGGTAAATCTGCCCACCACCAGTGGAAGAACGAGCAGGGAGCTACGACAAATTCTGAAAGATTCAGAAGACTTTGTCGGAGTCCCCTGAAATGAGAAGAGACAGTGTAAGCAACCTGAGAGATATCAAGCCTTGGTTGCTCAAGTCGAAGAACCTTCCAGTTTTCAAGGAGCAGGTCAGCACCAGGTGTGGGTAGATGCAATGGTGGAAGAGTACAATTCCATCATGACAAATGATGTGTAATATTCCCAATTAGCCTTGCTAATTGGAATATCTCATGGAAGTGGTCCCCAGACCTCAGGAGAGATCAGTTGTAGGATTAAGGTGGATCTACAAGGTCAAGTCTGTTGCAGATTGCAGCATCAAGAAATTTAAAGCCAGGTTTGTGGCTAAGGGATATGCTCAGAAGGAAGGGATCGTCTATGAAGAAACCTTCACCCCAGTAGCCAGATACACCTCTATTAGATCTGTGATATCCCTTGCTACACAAATGGGATGGGATATTCACTAGATGGACATCAAGGCGACATTCCTAAAAGGGGTGATAGAGGAAGAGATGTATATAAAACAACCAGAAGGCTTCGAGAAGCATGATCAGAAGACACATGTTTGCAGACTAAAGAAAGCATTGTATGGACTGAAGAAAACTCCTAGAGCCTGGTATGGTCGAAGTGACAACTACTTGCAGAAAATGGGATTCGTCAAGAGTGACGCAGATCCCAATCTCTACTATCTAAGGGTAGGGAGTGAGCCTAAGATACTGTTTTTATATGCGAGATGATCTATTCTTGATAGGATCATGAGGCTCCATCATAAATTTATAAGAAGTATTTGGGTGAATTTGACATGGGGATCTAGAGGCGGATGCACTAGTTTCTTAGGTTGGAATTAGGTTTCGGGGAAGCTTCAAACCCCCTTCGTTCCCGTTTCCGAAACGCGCTCCGTGCAGGAGCGTTTTGGAAACGCTCAGAAACGCGCTCTCGAAAACACTTCCTGAGGGGAGCGTTTTCGGGAGCATGTTTCCAAACCTGTTAAAACGCTCCCTGCCTTTTCAGGAGCGTTTCAGGAAGCGCTCGAAACCGAACGCTCCCTGAGCGCTTCCGACGTTTAAAAAACGCTTCAGGAGCGTTTTTTAAACGCCGGAAGCGATCGGGGAGCGTTCGCTCCCGAACGCTCCCGGGAAAAAAAACGCTTCCCGCAGCGCGCAAATTTTTTTATGTGAAAAATCGAATTGTTTAAAAGGGGGGGGGGGGTTTCATTTTAGTTTTTATTGTTTGTTAACTGTTGAGAGAGCGAGAGTAAGAGCGAGAGCAAGAGTTGAAGGAGAGCGAGAGCAAGAGTTGAAGGAGAGCAAGGAGCAAGGCAACAGGAGGATTGCAAGAAAGAGGTAGGCCTTCTAATCCAATTTAGTATTTTCTAGGATGAATTTGTAGATTGTTAAATTGTTTAGAAATGAAAACTTGAATTTTTCTTGAATGTTGCATTTTATTGGATTTAAAACTTAAAAAATGAATAGTTTTTTTCCTTTGTTGCATTTCCTATTCCCATTTGGCATTTTTCCATTTGTTTTGCAGGCTAGAAACTTGAAACTTGTTTCCATCATGGCTATATGGCTACGGATTTTCCTCATGTTGGTTCATTTCTTTGTGATAATGGTGTTGGAGAGTGCTAGAAGAAAAAGGCAAATCAGAGAAGAGGAGGATGAAGAGGAGGGTTATGGTGGATCTGAAGAAAATCCTGAAGAGGATGAGGATTATGCTGAGGAGGAAGTGGGGAGTGGAGAACCTGAGAACATAGATTCCCCAACTAAACAAGACCAAACTCCTTTGTGGAAATATGTTCAGAAAATGGAAGGAGGGAAAGGTGGTGGAACCACTAAATTTATTTGCCCCCATTGCAATAAACAATACCATGGTTCATACACCCGTGTGAGAAGGCACCTTTGTGGGATAATGCCAGGGGATGGAACTAAAAATATTGGAATCAAAGTTTGTGCTTTTGTGCCAGCACCACAGAGAGAGATATATAGGAAGGAAGAGGGGGTTGCCCTACAGAGATCATCTAAAAGATCTAGGGGTTTCGTTGATTCAGGCCCAACACATCATGGACCAACAAGTTCAACTTCCACCCATGCCAGTGGTTTTGGAAGCAGTGGCACTGGATTAAGGCGTAGAACCATATCCGATTTCCTAGACAAAGGGTGTAGGAATGATGTGGATTCAAAAGTTTACCGGTTTCTATATGCATGTGGGGTGCCATTCAATGTTCTTCGCTCACCTTATTGGCATGAAATGGTTTTTTCCATTAATGATGCCCCCAAAGGATACAAAAGCCCTGGGTATGACAAGGCCAGAACCGTGGGTCTTGATCATGAAAGAGCTAAAATAAACAATTCTTTGGCTAGAATGACAAGTTCGTGGAATGAGCATGGGCTGTCCATTGTCTCTGATGGATGGACCAATGTAAGAGGAAAACCATTGATAAATGTTTTGGCTGTGTCGGTTAGTGGTGCAGTCTTCCTGGCAGCATATGATTATTCAGATAAATTCAAAACCGGCATTAACATTGCAGAACCATTACTTGATATAATTGAAAAGATTGGGCCATACAATGTCATACAGGTCATCACTGATAATGCTGCTAACTGTAAGGCAGCAGGAGCAATTATTGAGGATAAATACCCCAACATTTTTTGGTTTGGGTGTTTGGTTCACACAATGAACCTTTTGATGCATGATATCATCAAAAACAAAAACCTCAATTCAAATGGCTTGGTGATTTATACAAGAGAGGTAAAAAATGATAAAATTTATTACAAATCATAGCAATACCCATGGGCTTTTCCGTACTCACTCCAAATTGGAGTTGTTGAAAATAGCAAAAACTAGATTTGCTAGCTATTACCTCACCTTCAGGCGCCTTTTGAAGGTAAGAGAGTCATTGGCCGCAATGGTATCAAGCCCACACTGGCAGCTATTAAAGGACAGGGCAGCAACAATAGTTGACAGGCAAGGTTTCGAACATGTGGAGGAGACCGCCCTTGACCATCTGTTTTGGGCACGTGTGAGGGAAATTTTGAGTTTTACCAAGCCCATTTATAACATGATTCGCTTTGCAGATACTGATAAACCAGTGATTGGAGAGGTTTATGAGCAGATGGATAGCATGTTGGGGCAAATAAAAGATATTGTTAAGGATAATGATCCCATTTTGTATGCTATGATTCATGACTATGTGTGTGCACGGTGGAATAAACTCAATGTTCCACTACATGCTTTGGCATATATCCTTACGCCAAAATATTACTCTCCATCTTGGTTGGGCCAACCTGCACCTGGAGGTGGGGTTAGGGTGAAACCTCACACAAATCCAGAGGTACAAGAGGGGTACATGAAGGCATTGGACAAGTTGGTACCCGACAGGGAAGAGTGTGCTAGATTGCGCCTTGAATTAGGCAAATACTTCGGTTGCACTGCTAACTTTGGTTCTTTCCATGCAATGGAAGACAGGGACAGATTTGATGCTCTCACATGGTGGGAAGCATATGGCGGCATGGGACTTTTGCCAAAGTTGGCTAAAAAAGTTCTCTCACGGGTTGTGAACACTTCTTCTGCAGAGAGGTGTTGGAGCACCTACAGCTTCATACACAATGTGAGAAGAAACAGGCTGAATGAAAACCGAGCTGAAAGCTTGGTTTATGTGCATTACAACTTGAGGTTGTTGAGCCATTACTGTGATCGAGCAAATGAGGATCAATCATACAGAGTCTAGGACAACAACCCAGAGGATGATAATTTGGAGGACGGCACGTTACATCTGGAAGAATTGGAAGCAGAACTTTATAGGGATGATGATGAAGCATCAGCAGCACCGCCACACACAGGGCCAGTCCCACCATCTACTGGTAGCAGTGTGGGTGCCAGTGCCAGTGCCAGTGCCACTCCTCGATATCACATTGTTGTTCCTTTGCAGATCCAGCCTCCACCTTCTAGTCGTGGTCGTGGTACTCCTGAGAGTACTAGAAGACCAACATTTCCTCGTGGCTCACAAAAGTTAGACATTTCTCGTGGGCGTGGCAAGGGGCCAGCCAGATAAAATAGATTTGATTTCTCGTGGGCGTGGCAAGGGGCCAACCAGATAAAATAGATTTGTTGTTTACTAGTCTTTTCTATTTGTTGTTGACAGTTGAACAGTTGAAACTTGACTCTTTCTGATTTCATATATTTAATGAAAATTTAAGTTTGAAGTTTGAATTTGAAAGGTGAAACTTTGAAGTTGGCATTTATAAGTTTATTGTTTACAAGTCATTATGAATTATGAATATGATGCTTCATGAAAGTTATATGGTGATCAATGAATCAATGATGATAAATGTTATATATCAATGATGATAAATGTTATATATTGAATTTTGAAATCAATGAATCAATGATGATAAATGATATTATATCAATGATGATAAATGTTATATATCAATGATGATAAACGTATATTGAATTTTGAAATCAATGAATCAATGATGATAAATGTTAGATATTGAAATTTGAAATCAATGATGATAAATATTAGATATTGAAATTTGAAATCAATGATGATAAATGTTATATATCAATGATGATAAATGTTATATATTGAATTTTGAAAGCTTGAAACATGATTGGTGATTCGCGAGACTGAGTCAATATGTTGTATGCTTCCAACTCGTGGGCGTGGTTGATGAAGATTATAACTTCTAGATGATTGATGTTATATGATTCAATCTATGTTTTTATGTTTTTTATGTCTAATTCATCATTCTACATGTTTTTGTTGACATATATGCATGAAAATAAAAAATATAAAAATATATATATATATATAAAACGCTCAGCTGGGACGGAAGCTTTTAAAAATGGCGCTGCGCTGACTCAGCTCAGCTTCGAAGTAACCTTGGGTTGGAAGTTTGGCAGCGCAACAGAAGGGGGAGATCTTTCTTGGTCAAGGAAGATATACTATAGAGATTCTGAAGATATTTCATATGGAGGATTGTAGACCCATGACAACTCCAATGATCACCAACTGGAAGAAAATCAACACGTCCGAAGATGATGAGGCTGATCCTATGTTGTATATGCAACTCATAGGATCATTGATGTACATGGTAAACACAAGCCCAGACATCTGTTATGTTGTAAATACCCTGAGTCATTTCATGGTAGAACCTAAGAAGGCTCATTGGGCAGCAGCCAAGCATGTTCTCAGGTACCTTCAAGGAACAGTCGAGCTTGGAATGAAGTACACCCATAGAAGTGATGTCAGGTTGAGTGGGTTCACTGAAGCAGATTGGGTTGGGAGTTCAGTAGATCGGAAGAGTACCAGTGGGTATTGTTTCAGTCTAGGATCAGAAATGACCTCCTGTTGCAGCAGGAAACAGAATTTCGTGGCACTGAGCTCAGCAAAGGTAGAATATATGGCAACTAGCACAGCTTCGTGTGAGGCCATATGGCTACGAAAACTGCTTGCGAACCTTCTAAAGGAGAAAATGGAAGCGACCAGTATCTTATGCGATAATCAGAGTTCCATCAACCTCTCTGAAAATCCCGTGTTTCATGATCGGTCAAAGCACATTGACATCAGGTGTCACTTCATCAGGGATTGTGTACAACGTGGAGCTGTTCAATTGCAATACACTTCAACAGGAGAACAGGTGGAAAACATTCTCACAAAATCTCTGGGGAAGACTAAGTTTGTCTACTTCAGAGAGAAGATGGGGGTGATCAAGAATCCATTCCAGTAGCAGGAGTGGATAGGAGCAAGATTCAGAGGGAGCTGTAGTACAAATGCAGCAGTGTCAAGGGAAGCAGTACAAAGGGCAGTAGGGCAGCAGATGAGGGACAACGTCCAGAGATCAGCGTCACAGAGGGTGCTTCAAAAGTAGAGAAACATGCAACAAGAATATTATTGGAACACCTTCCTCGTTAAGAGGGAATGTTGATTTTTGTAGCATCGAAAAGTGTTCCAAGTCTCAAACTTTGTAAGGAGGCTTGGACATCAGTATTCCAAACAACCCAGAAACCGTTTGTGGAAATTCCACTCGGTTCATGACATTAAAATAATTGATTATTTTAAGGGAGACCCTAAGTCTAAACTTAGGGAAATGAAATAATTAAAGGGTATTAATAAGTTAGAGTGTGAATTTTCTTAGAAAACAAAGATCAAGTCAAGTTTTAATCTTAGCCATTGATTAGACTTTTAATCTGGGTCATTGATTCACCAACGAGAAGATTATAAAAGAGGGCTTGAGGATCATTTGAAAGATAAGTCGGGCATACACTCAGTACACGAAGGAGATCAATTCTGAAGTAAGAGAATTCGATCTCAGTGGGAAGAGTTGCAAGGCGGAGAGTTACAAAAGCAGAAGGAGGAGGGAGTCAACAGTGACTGAGGTTAGGGACAGAGGGACGTTGTGGTTCACAGGAGGCATCACATGGTTGCAACGCAGTGATCCCACGCAGAGCCTACGCAAAATTACGCAGTCCATCATAGGGACTGCAGAGAAAAACACGCAGAAAGGCACGCAAAGAAGCAGAGGCTGATTAGGTGTCAGGGATTTGTCGGGAGGAGACGAGAATTTTGTCTCGGGTGTTTCAGATTTTATCTGCCGATATATTCCTTGTAAAGAAATAATTTGCTGAAGAATATAATAAAACCCTCATCTGCTGCACCAGTTTTTCCGCATTGGGTTTTTCTAAGGACAATTGTCCAAAAATAATTGTGTACATGTAGTTGATTCTTGTGCTTATGTCCTTTACTGTTTACTTCTCTGCATATATGTTTGTGAATGTTGCAGTAGTATTTGTTTCGATATTTACCAATAGATTTTTGTAAATAACTTATTGAAATAATAAGTAGGAGAAATAAATCTATCACTGCAACTGTACACTTTTCAGATTGAAAATTTCACTCTCACAGTGCATTGACAAATGAAATCAACGTAATATATCCTCATATGGAATATGAGGTTTTTGTATATGAACAAGGAACTGGAAATTGGAAGTTCGTGGGAATAAATATGTGCAGAAAGAAAGAGATCACGAAGTGCAACCATGTCAAGAGGCAGTTATCATCCGAAAGCCAAGAAAAAGTGACTAGAATATCTCCTCGCAGGATATGTAGACTCTGATAGAAGTCTGGTAAAGAAGAAGACCCTTGAAAAGACATATCATTAAGAGATGTGTCAATCTGAATAGAGGATGTCGATGCCTACAGAAAGATGGCATGGTGAAAGATCATCACTGAGGTAAATTTTGTTTTTAAAAGTTCATACCTATATGTTTATCTGAATGAATTTGTGCAGGGCTGCTAATCATGTGAAAGGATGCAAGATCCTTGGAGATGATTCGAAAGAAAGCAACATAGCATAAAAGGTGGACCAGATAAGAAAGACTGATGAATCACTTTCTAGTAGATGACATGACTCATGAATGAAAGTGATGGATGATCTGTGCCCACTGAAGCGATGTTGCTGACGTGTGTGGCCCCTTCTTGACTGTGTTATCACTAATATTAAATAAGTGGGGACCCTTATTCAAAAAAAATTAAAAATATTTTCTTTTTAGTGCTTGTTTTTTCCTTTTTCAATAAAACTTACTATCATAAACTTAGGAAAATATTCCTTGAAAAATCTAAAAAACTTAAATTTTATGATAGCATAGAATAAAATCATTCTTTAAGGAATATCGCATCGCAAAAAGGTAATGAATGCCTCTTTATAAGTGGAACACTAAAAATTGCGAGATCGCGATGCGAAACTACACACTAAAAGAACATTCATCGCATCGCATGCTTCGTATGTCATATCTTACGCTGAAGAACCTCAAATCACCAATGTGCGATAACATATATCGCAAATCGCGTTTCGCATAAAAATACATGAACGGATGTTTGTCATATGTTATGTCTTGCGATTCTCCGATATTGCGATATAGAGATTTCGTGATGTTACGATATTGCGCTATTATGATATTGCAAATCCACCAAATTGTGATCTGCGATATTGCGAAGCAAATCGCAGATTGCCTTATCGCAAATCTTTAAAGGCTCATTATACGAAAAAAAATATTTCCATAAATCGAGACCTGGTTATGCGCTTTAATGTTAATCAATGAATTGGTTGTCACTCATTAATGAAAAATAGTTTCGTTCTGATCAAAGATTTATTTCACGTAAGGTGGTATATTTTATACGTCTTCAGCATTTAAAACTTTCCCGTCACCTTTTTCTTATCATTATTCTCACTTAATTCGTAAACTGCAGGAGTGAAGAACATAGAAATATACAAAACAATATTCAGATTATAATGGGAAAGAAAGATAAGGCTCTGAGTTCTAAAGAGAAAGAGATGACGCCCTTATATACAGACACCTCATGTAACAAAAACGCTGGTATTACTACTTGGGAGGGCATGTATAATCTACTTGAGGAAGAGAACCCCAGAGTAATCGAGGTTACAACTACTGCAGGCTCGCATGGGTCTTCTGATGCATCCATTACGGAGTTAGCTTGTTCATGCTTGCACCGAATAGCAGCGAGACCTAGAATTCTTCCATACACGGACATGGTTAAATGGATACTGGACAGCACGGATATTAAAAGCAGACAGTTTAAGACTCTGGGTCAAGAGCTCATTGGCTCATTTACTCCACAAGATTTGAGACTCATGTATCATTTTCCGGAGCCACAGGCAACTTATAACAAACAGTTCATGGAGAAGTTTGCCAAAGAAAATGAAAACTTGGCAGAATTCACCAAACATTGGTCAAGGAGAGACGAACCACTGAAGAAAGATAAACACGGTATGTATAGTAATGGTTCTCTCACTTCTCTGTGTTTCTTTGCTGTTGCTATGCTCTGTCGGATTTTTGGAAAGCCAGACATTAATAAGTTTTCATCTGAATGGCTACCGTTATTGAATGCTGTTGTTAATGCTACTATTGTGGATTGGGCTAAGATATTATCTGACAACTTAGCCACGGCTATTTTGAATTATCGGTCTAAAAGAACTATTTTTCAGAGGATTTATCCTCCTTTTTACTTATCTGCTTATGTGATGGATTCAATCTATTATGTTTCTAAGTTTCCTTTAATGGGTTGGAAATGGACAACTCAAGATCCCCTACCCATTCATGTTTATCACAAATAATTGTGGGATTTAAAGTTCATTCCATATTTTTACAAGATTTTCCATGGAATCATGTTGCCCATGTACAGAATGTTGTATGATAAAGACGCTCCAAGGTTTTCTCCTGAAGCGGAATGGGTATGTTAGCGCTCAAATCTACGTAGAAATTTGAAATAAGGTAAAACTCAAAGCTACATCAAACCAGCTAAGCCTCGTAGCTAGCCTACGAGGACAGGAAGAGCTCTCTGGGTCTATCTCGATAAATTGAGCAATAGGGTGCGAGATGACTTATAATTAGTACTGATTTTAGGCTAGTAAAGAGATAGGAAAGTTTGATTTTGATTTTTTTGGGTTTTTGTTGAAAAAATGGGAAAAACAATTTTGGGTCCGGGGATAAGGCCAGATCTTTGCAGAATTCGAGTTGGGGCAAGGTAGGCAGTAGTCTTGATGCTTTTGATCAGGTGTATGGATGGATCAGAATGAAAAGGAGCTGAAGAGGGCAAGGGGGAACATGGATCCTCTCCAAACAGGCGAAAACATGTAAAACTAAACAAATTTAAAGGCAGAGCACTGAAACAATGGATTCAACCTCATTTACTCATTCATTTAGTTTCAGAAGCATAAGAAGGGAATGGCATACATTAAACATGAAAGAACTTACAATAAACTGAGAGAAAACACCATCAAGAACTGAAAGCCAGAAGAATCCCAACAGGTGCTGCAAAACCTCTGATCTTTCCTTAGCCAAAATATGAAAAATATGTACAATAGTGTGCCAAAATCTTCCCAAGAGTCCAACCTGTAGAATGTCTCAGAAATTACATCATATAGACTATCCTAACCCCTTCCCACATCTCTAGGGGTCGAATTCCTCCTTCTAGGAGTAGTTCCAACTAATTCTAAACAAGGAGCTAGAATATAGGCAGCCAAACAACTTGCCTCTAAAAGGAAGGAAACTGATTCTTTCACTTGAATTTACTTTTTTAGGAGTGAATCATCTAGAATAGGTAAAAATGAGTCCAAGTTACATGCCAACCATAATATTACATCAAGATAACTCAAAAATTACATCTACAAGCAAAACTGGTCCAACTGGCCGAAATTCTGAGCTGGAAAATGAAAAATCAGCCAAAAATCTATATGAGTAGAGCGCCTGAGCTATATGAGTAGCGCGCCTTTCAGCCTGCTTTTGGGGCACTTCCCGGCATCAAAATCAAGCTCATGAGAGCTTGTTGGAAATCCCTGGATTTCTGCTATCCAGTCCAAGTGGAATTTACCAATTTGGAGCTCATTTTCCCCTCCAAAACTTCATTCTCCCACAAGTACTTCCTGCTGCTGAAAAAGGTGGCAAAATGGTGATTTTCATGGTGTTTTGGCCCCTTGGATCATCCAGAATTTGGTGAAATGCTTTGGTCTTACTGGATCATGCATAAATTTCCATGAAAAATAAAAAAATATAAGGTTTTCCTCCAGCAAGTGTCCCAATCATAAATGAGCGCGTCGACGCGCTACTCGTATGGCTAAAAAACCTGTTTTGAGACCAAAATTTTCCAAAATGACAAAAAATTCTTCAAATTCGCTCAAATTCGGAACGAAGACCCTCCATCATGTATCATGTCCAGCCAAGGAAGCCTCGGCCAAAATCCAGAGTGGATCAGGCCTCTTTCGCCGTTTTAGTGCACTGCTCAACCTCCTCTTTAGAATCTTCATTTTTGCCTTGCAGACATGCATGCGGGCCCAATAATGACCTTTCATGTGACGAAGCATGTCTTTCTCTCTATTGGCCTTTGCCAACAACTTCTCCAGATGAATGTTAACATGCGTGAGTTCGGTCTCTCGCTCAACTGGTGTCATGTCACCTGGTCTCTTCCGGGCCAATTGTCGATCCTCACGGATTCGCCGCAGCTCTAGCAGTGTGTGCTCATCCTCTAGCTGTTTGTTACACTGCTCCAGGTAGTTTATCACCCACTGAGCCCTCTGCAATTTCTCTTTCAGCGTGTCATTCTCGGCCTTTTTCTCCTGGATGATCTCTTTCAGTTTCGAGCTAGGTGAGCTCGCATCAACATCGATGAATGTGAAATCAGTGTCTCGACCACCTAATGGGCCCTCATCATGCATAGGCCTCTTGCCTCTGTCCTGAATCTGTACCTGTGCTGAAGAAGAAGGCGAGACCCCTTCCACCCTTGGTGGAGATAATACTCGCGCTGCTGATGAAGTCAACGAGACCCCTTCCACCCCGGGTGGAGATAGTACTCGTCGTGTAGATGCAAATAAGGCCCTGTGGCCTCGCTGGTATGTCACATACAATGGAGCACTGATATGCTCGATCTCAGGGATGTCCGGCTGATGTGAAGGCTCTCCCTCATCATGAACTACCTCGGGAGGCGGCTGCGGCACTGTAAATAAGTCACGGGAGATGAAATCCTCCCAAGTGATGCCCTGCTGTGTTAACTGATGTATCACAATGATTTTGATCAGCGCGTAATGATATATACTTCTATGCTGCTGTGCTGGGGACTTCTTCTGTACAAAAATTGTCATCCTCTCTATGTTGCGATACATGAAGTATGGAATGCTCATCATACGTACCCTCATGAAATGCATCAACAAACGGACATGGTACGTATTGAGACGCGAGAATCTTCCCTCGCAACTGAAATATCGAATGATGAGTTTCATCAAAGGTGCAAACTCATCCTTCAGGAATCTGAAAGGAAATACCCTGCTCAGCTGCCTCATAAACTCAGGTTTGATGTATGGCTCATAGTAGGATTTCTCTAACTGTTGTCGTTTGTTCCATTCCTCTCCTATATTTGGTATCCCGGTGGCCTGAGCAATAGTCTCTGGTGACAGAATGAAATCTACTCCGGCAAGGTTTACACGACCATCATGTAAATGTAGAACAAATAGACGAGCTAGTTCACGATGATGCTGGGTTTGTGAAATCATCTCACAGTATTGGAAACATGACTGATGCTGAAAACAATCCATTGCAAGCGGGCAAGCCTGCAATTGAGCCAAAGAAGTAGGCTCTTCCCTGAGATGCTTACCACCTTTGCCACCTTTGTGAGACCTCCGTGGCACATTACCCTCTGCTGTGGAATCACTGTCATACTCCTGCTCATAAACTGAATCCGTCTCTGACATGGCTTTGAAAACAAGATGTCTGGCAATATATATGTTGATATAGGTGTAGTGAAGACAAAAGTTTCAATGTATGCTCAAAACCCAAATATGTCACATATGTATCAAAGTATCATAGGAAAACAAGCCACAGTGGTAATGGCTCTGTCAAGTGGATTGGCATAAAAACAGTCACTGCTTTGATCACAAGGGAATTTGACAAATGAGTAAAAAAAAGTGTAATGTAGTGTACAGCCTTTGCAATGCTGGCGAAGATTTGTCAAAGGGAAAATGAGTATGGGACTGTGTTTGTCAATGGAGAATGGGAAACAGTGTGACAATGACCATAGTAAAACAATAGCAATGATAGTGGTAATATAATGGCGATGACAGAAATGATGAAATGGAAAACTGAGAGCGTGAGGGCCGTGACACTTTGACAGTAGATGCATAAGCATATATATCAACAACACAAGCTTGGAAATCCTTCACAAGACTATCAACATGTCTTTCAAAACCCTAACAAATGAATTTGCAATGAACCTAGGGTTTCACCTTTCTCCACATCAAACACACTAGTTTCTCCACTCTCAAAACACCACAATCATGTTCAAAATTTACTGAGAAATCATGAAAAACCTACTTGCAAGCCAATTGAGGCGATTTGGCATTAAACTAGACGCAGGAGCGAAAATTTCTGGCTCTAAAATTATATGAGTAGCGCACTCACCCAGTGAGTGGCATGTCGTATATGGTAGCTAGCGCGTGTTATTTTGCACGGAGGCTTGTGAGGTTATATGCGTAGCGCGCCTCTTGTGGTAAGCGCGCACTCCTGCAATAGTAGCGCACTTACACCTCGGTCTACGAGTTTTGAAAACAAGCTTTCGCCCTTCTAATACGCAATTCGACCTTTGCTATGGGAATGCATGCAAGTAGGTTGTCTCCAATGCTTTATGGGTTGTAAATATCTCACAAAATCAACTTTGTTAAATTTTGCTCCATAACACTTTAATAATGTTTGGCACTTTTGTCATTTGATCACTTAATACAATGTTGTCCTTTGGATTTTCATTATTTTTCTGAGTCTTGGACTGATGACACTTGGTTGTTTTTGCAGGGATTTGGCATTTGGCTTTGGCAAAGATCAGAGGCTGCCTTCAAATTTCTTATGATGAAAGAAATACACAATTATTACAACAAATGAAATTTGACAATTTCTAGTTCCAAAACAGAGTTTTGGACTAGAAATGTCTTCAAACGTTTTTGAGAATAAAAATATGAAACGAGAATCTTTTGAAACCAAACTCATGGCCTGCAGGCTTTTATTACATGTATGCAGAGGACTGAAGACCCTAGACTCTACGACTAAAGACTCTTTTTAACGAAACTAATCATTTATGACCATGAATGAAATGACCATGAACTTCAGTGATTTTTGAGGAATTTTAATTAACCCTGTAGGTACAAGCATGAGGAAACACAAGACAACCAGACCCCCTCATTAGTCAATGGCATGCCCCTACCGAAATGCAACGAAGTGAAACGAGCGAGACACCTAAAATGATATGCAAAAAGCGAAAAGATCTCTGACGGAGGGCTGTAAGGACCGACTCTAACATTGGCTCCAATGGGGGATGGTGGCTCCAAGGAGATGCCAAGAACGGCAGATCTCTGGGGGAGTCAGACAGTGCCTTCATCCATTGGGCGATGGAGTCATGATTTCAACAGATAACACAAAAAACTTTTGATACATTTATTGACTGCAAACTTGACTAAAACCTTACTGAAACTTGACCAAAACTGACTCGACTCTAAAACTAAAAACTAATAAGACTGACTTGACAAACTTCAAACCAAACTAATATCCTTCTCCAGAATTATAGCCTTCGCTCTGGGCCCCAGACTGAAGATGAGAGATCAGTCCACACTTGCAATAAAACAGAAATAAAACGATATATACAATCTGATTGAACCTCAGAAACGCGAAGTTGGGAAACACTTTTTGGCATGAGATAGAATTCGGGAGAAATTTTTAATTTCTTGGCCGAGAAAAAAAGTCAACTAAATTTCTCGGCCGAGAGTTTTCAAAACTCTTGGCCGAGAGATTTTAAATATTTCGTATTTTCTCGGACGATAGTTTTGAAAACTCTCGGCCGAGAGTTGTGGTCACAAAATTCTCGGCCGCAAAATCTCGGCCGAGAGTTAGAAAAACTCTTGGCCGAGAGTTTTTAACATTCAAAAACTCTCGGCCGAGAGTTTTTCCAACTCTTGGCCGAGAGTTTTATTGTGCAAACTCTCGGCCGCAAACTCTCGGCCGAGAGTTTTCCCGCGCGTTAAATTGGTTTAAATTTCTCGGTCGAGAGTTTTAAAAATTTCTCGGCCGAGAGTTTCTGGTCAATGAAAAACTCAGAAAACTCTGCAGTTTTGAGAAACGTGCAACTTTGGAGGGACAGAACACCTACAAAAGCAAAATGTTATATGTCGGACCAAGTACCATTAGATTCGTCTCTAAATCTAGTTTTTGATGATGTGAGATTTATGGAGTTTCATTAAAAAATTCATTTTTTTATTAATTTTTTACTAAACTATGTCACTATGGAATTTCATTGTTCGAAAAATTGCATTGAATGAAAATTCAATAACTTTCAAATGAGGACACCAAAAAATTCAAAAAAATCATAGTGCACTTCCTCTCCCTGTCTACTTCAAAAGGGTACTCTCATTTTTCTTATTGATGATCACATTGAAAAGAAAATCAAAGGATAATAAAATGTACTGAAACATCACTGTTTTTTTGTCTTTGTCCATTTCAAAAAATAATAAAAAATAGTGATTTGATCCGAAAATTACCAAAAAATAGTCTGTGCACTAGTGCAATATATGTAGATTATGATGCTATGGTTTTTTTCCAAAAAATGAATAACCTTCCCTAAAAAAAGTTAAGGATAATAAAGTGACTATTTATGTTTGCCTGAAAATTTCAAGTATATGCAGTTAGTAAACAACACATTTACCCCTCTATATGTCAATATTTTTTATTTTTTTTAAATATCGGTATGGAGGTAAGACAATTCTCTACAATTCTTGTTTTTATGTCAAAGCATAATTTGCGATAAAAATATGAGTTTAGTGGAGTTGAAGTTGAAAAACATAGAAAATTACAATTTTCAACGTCAAAAAAGGGCAAAAAGCGTTTCCCAACTTCACATTTACACCCCAGGTATCAAAATCAGCAGAAAATACTCAGAAGTGATATCGTTTGAGTAACCGACCATTGATCGGCCCTCCCAGACAATCATCTCCATTCATTTCCTTGAGAAGAAAGGCGTTCTGACCACGATACGCTGCAATCTTAAAAGGACCCTTCCATAGATTTTCAAATTTGCCGTGCTTTCCCTTATCTTCATTTCGAGCATCCCACTTCAAAACCACCTCATCTAGCTGAAAGTTATCTGCTTTTGCCTTCCTGTCGTAGATCTTCTTTATGCGTTCCTGCAACTTGAATGTATTTTGAAATACCTCCTCCCGTGTCTGCTGTAAATGAATCATCTGATTAATCCTCTGCTGCATGGGATCTTCCTCACTACCGGCTTCCTGAAGCAATTTGACTACCGGGACAACAAGAGAAGTGGGAAAGACTGTGTCTACCCCATACACCAACTCGAAAGGGGACATGCCAATAGAATTTTTCTGACTTACCCTATCGGCCCAAAGTGCATTCACTAATTTCTTGTGCCAGCCCTTTTTATTGATTTCCAGCAATTTCTTGATGATATTTACCAAAGACTTATTTGAAGATTCCGCCAAGCCATTTCCTTGCGGATGGTATGCAGTCGAATGTCCCAGGCTGATATTGTACTTATAGCAAAATTCAACCATCCTCTTTGACTTGAAGGCCGTTGCGTTATCTGTGATTATCTTACTAGGACACCCAAAACGTGACAGAATATTGTTTTCAAGAAAAGAGATAATTACCGCATCCGTGGCTTGTCGAGTGGGAATGGCCTCGATCCATTTCGTGAAGTAGTCCGTAGCTGTCAATATCCATCTATGCTGTCCTGACGATGACGGATGGATTTCCCCAATGAAATCCAATCCCCACTGCTGAAATGGTGCACTGACTTCAATTGGTTTGAGAGGCAAAGGCTGTAGTTTCTGCTTCCCTTCGAAAATTTGGCATTCATGACAATTCTTAACAGCCTTATATACATCCGAAAACAAAGAAGGCCAATAGTAACCTGCCCTTAGAATCTTATTCGCTGTGGTTTTCCAAAACAGATGGCCCCCGCAGTCTCCTCTATGAAAGTCCTCCAAAACTCTTTTGGCTTCCTCCTCTACTAAACAATTCAATAACATTCCACCAGGGTCTTTCCAATATAATGCAGAATTTAATATGCAAAACTTTGCAGCTCTCAACTTCAAGGTTCTACTCTTATTTCTAGGCATCCCGGGTGGTGGAGACAAATTCTGAAGTACGTATAAAATGTCAGCATACCAAGGGGAAGAACAAAAATATCAGATACCTTAAATGATGTACTCTCCTCATCTTCATCAGACATGGCAGCGATCAAATTTATATCTAGGGCATGCAGATTTGTTTCAGCCATGAGCTTGGCTAGTCCTTGTCCTTTGATCAGCTTGGTCGGTTTAATCTCCACATCATATTCTAACAACGCAGCGATCCACTTACCCCGCCTTCCTTCTGGATCTGCCTGTACCAAAACATCTTTAACTGCTGCGTTAGGAACGTAGGCTATAATGTGGGAATGCAGTATATACACACGGAAATCTTTCAAGGCCTTTACAAGCGCAAGTGCTTGTTTCTCAATAATATTGTATTTCAATGCTCCGTCCCTTATAATCCGACTGAAAAAAGCAATGGGCTTCTCAACTCCATCCCTTTTCTGCATTAAAACAACTGCCAAAGTGTGCTCAGAAGCAAACGAAAACAAAATGAAGTCCTGTGTGTAGTCCGGGCTGATTAAAATAGGGGCTGAAGAAAGAGCTAACTTTACCAAATTGAATGATTTCACCGCCTCTTCTGTCCACTTTACCTGACTGTCCTTTTTCAGCATATTCGTGATTTCTCTAAGATGCTCAGCAAGATTTGGAATAAAACGACGCAGAAAATTCATTTTACCATTAAAGGACTGTATTTATTTCTTGTTCCGGGGCTGTTCAATCTGCTGGATGGCTTCAACACGTGCAGGGTCAACATGGATGCCATCTTTCGATATGATGTGGCCAAGGAGCTTGCCTTCATCCATGGCAAAAAGACTCTTTTTTGGATTCAGCGAAATGCCATATTTTCTGCACTTCTGGAAAACAATTTTCAAATGATATAAATGTTCTTCATCAGAATTTGAAAACACAGTTAAATCATCAAGGTAAACAACCAAAAATACATCTTTCTCGTTGGCGAAAGCCATGTCCATTGCACGTTGAAAAGTGGCGCCTGCATTCTTCAAACCAAACGACATTTTTGCATAATGAAACGTTCCCCATGGAGTGGTGAACGCAGTCTTGTCACGATCATCTTCATGCACTAAAATTTGATTGTATCCTGAATAGCCGTCGAGTAGTGACATCCTTGATGCTCCAACTACTCGCTGCAATATATGGTCCATTTTTGGCAACGGATAATTGTCTTTTAATGATACCTTATTCAAATTTCTGAAGTCGATACATAAACGGATCTCACCTGTCTTCTTTCTCACGGGCACCAAATTTGATATCCAATGGGAAAATATGATAGGCACAATGATTCCTAACTTATACAACCTGTTTACCTCTTTTTCAATCGATGGTAGCAGCTTTGGATTGATTCTCCTCAACTTTTTATGGAAAGGCTTCTGATTTGGTTTGATGGGGATAGTATGCTGAATGATATTAGTGTCATATGTTTTTAAATCTGAGTAATCCCATGCAAAAGCATCAGAAAATGAAGACAACAATCTCACATACTCCGCTTTTACCTTTGGTGACAATGACTTTGATAAATTTACCATCTTGGGATTTTCAGCTGTCCCAATATTTACCTCTTCAACACCTTTTTCAGTCGGCCTCAATGTCGGTTTGCGGGCTACATCGTCTTGATCAAAAAGTTCCTCCAAAGGAATCAATCCTTTAGGAATGATGTTATCTTTAAGTTGTAGCACTTCCATTTGATTTATTTGTATATCATCACTACCATCATCATGTTCTGTATCTATGGAGGTGTCTTTAAACTTACCCTTATTCTGCAGAAAATCACTAATCTCCTCGTCATCCTGAAAAACTTGCCAACATCGATGATTATCTGGAACGGTGGGGCGGTGTTTCACATGAATCTCGAACTTGTTGTTGGAATTCATTGGGATTTTTAAATTGCTTGCTGCCTTAGCAAGTCCATTAGCGACACCATTTTGTATGCGAGGCACACATGTCAAGGTATGATCAGAAAATAATTTCAGAATGTCTAAAACTGCATTACGGTAAGCCCTCATGCGAGGATGCTTGGCTTGAAACTCACCCTTAACCTGCTTTATCACCAACTCTGAATCACCATAGACTGCAATTCTTTTTTCTTTCAGCTTTCTTAGAATCTTAAGGCCAGCAATCAGAGCCTCATACTCCGCCTCATTATTAGAACAGTCAAATGCTAGCTTGTAGGAACATACTCTCACATTACTTGGAACCTTATCCGGAGCGGAAAATGGACTACGAATCCAAACACCAATTCCAACACCGTCACTACCCACTGCGCCATCAAAATCCATGGTCCAAAGACCATCTTCATCTTCCTCTAGATGCTGAAATTGCGCCAGCTCTGTTTTTCCTGTTTGCTGCCCATTGTCTTTAGCTGATTGCTCCACAGTATCTTGCTTTTCTCTTCTTTATTTCTGCAGAACTTCTCTAAAATTCTCGGTGATTTCTGGTATATCTTCTGCCTGAACTAATTGACTATCTATATCATTAAAACTATCAGCAAACAACACAAAAGACTCTAAGTTGGTATGTACATAATTTACAGGATGATTGATTGGCTTCTCCTTGCTTGTTATCATGTATTTCATCTTCTTCTCTCGATATAACTTTCTCATTTGACCGAAGACTGGAATTGTAGCATAGGAAAAATCTAACTGTAGTGTACCTTTCAACTTTGCCCCCCAAGATCTAGAAAGGAGCATTCCAAATCGCGGAGGAATGTCCGCCACAACCACATCCATTAAGACATTCTTCGCCGGAATTTGATCTAAGCTTACAACCAAATCTTTGATGAGTCCGATACACCTCACACGGCTGGAATCAAATGAATACAAATCATGATATTTTCTTGTAATGTCTAGTCCCAACTTTTCCATGATTGCCTTTGGCATCAGATTGTGCGAAGCACCAGAATCGAACATGGCATTGTGCAAAACATATTCATGCAACCTCAAACTGATATAAAAGGGAGGAACATCACTGTCAGGGGACTCACCATCTAATGCAGGCCCAAATATCAATTCTGGCTGATCGTCTTCAACATTTACCGTGTCAAACATTGGATCAAAATTCGGAATTTTGGAGACTTGACCTCGGTAGCTGCTGTTCTTCATGATTTTTGTCAAAGGAATAGATACCTTCAATTTGGAAATTTCATTTTCCAAACTAAATGCTAAAACTCTTTCAACCTCTTTGACCGGAACTTCTTTCTTTTCGGCCTTATCCTTCATTGTGTTTGGTTGATTTTCCTTTTCTGCTGATGATGATTTACTAGCTGCGGGATCAATTGTCTCTTTTCCTTTCTTCTGTGGTATAGGTGAATCCGTCTTTGGTGCTGAAGCCTCTTTTCTTTTCTGAATTGGATTTATGGGCACATCTCGGTTTCTCAATGAGTATTGCTTCTGTTGAGCGGACAAAGCATTCAAATATCCTCTTTGGTAATCATCTGATTCTTCCTCTAAATCTGCATCATTTGCTAAAATGAAATCCTCATCTTTCTGTGCAGCTGAACTTTCTCCATATTCTTCATCCTCAGTGATGTAAATGGGCAGATCGTCGGGAGTAAAGAAGTGGTTTTGCTCACCTACCACATCATCATCATCGTCTGAATCTTGACTCACAAAATTCTGCAAAAGAGGTGTTTTAATCTGCTGCTGGGCTGCCGGCTCTTGTACTCTCTGTTCACGCTGCTTAATTCTGAACTGTGGCTGCTGCTGGCCACGGTAGTTGGGATTACGAATCTGCGTTTCTGGCTTATCAAGCGTCATTCTTTTGAACATTTTTTCCATCTCACGAAGCAAGTGCTGTTCTGATGCAAATGTGGAAGCCTCTTCTTTTATAGTCACTCTTTTCTCTGCTTTCAACCGGGCTCTCTTATCATTCAGATTCGCCTCAACACTAACAGCAATCTCATGCATATCTTCTAAGGTAGGCGGATCTCTGTCTCGTAGTGAATAAGCCATCTCCGGATCAAAACCATCCGGGAATTTAAGAAGAGCTGACTTTTTAGACGGTCTTAAGTCATCTGGAATTGCATTATAAACTGTATTGAATCTGATAATATAATCCTGAATAGACTCACCAGGATTACGTTTGATGCTGGTATACTCAGAAGTAATTTGCAGCGGATCTTTTTTCATCTCCCATCGATCTAAGAATTGTGTCTGAAGCTCTTGTAATGTATTGATACTTCCGGCCTGTAATGCTCTGAACCATTTACGAACCTCACCTCCAAAGTTCTGGGCGAACAACCTCATGGACACATTTTCTTCATCTATTTCATGCAAGTCCAAGAAATCTGTCATCCTGACAATATGCTGCTGAGCGGATATACTCTGTGGCGTGCCATCGAATATGGGAATCTTGCTCTGATAATCAGCAGGCATAGGATCCAAATTTGCAGGTAAAACAAGAGGTGCAAACCTCGCATCCATGGCTCTTGGCGGATTTATAAACTGCTGTCTCGGAGAAACCGGTGGAATGGGAGCAGTAGGTGAACGAGGTGTATGCGATGGAGATGGGAGAGAAACTACTGCTGATTGCTGATTAGAGATCTCAGGCTATACGAAAATGGTAGGAATAAAGGGAGGTTCAGTGGGAATCCGTGAACTAGATGCAATCTCAGATGGCCCAAGAGTTTGTGAAGCAGATTCAATGAATTCGGGAATGTTGGTTGCCACAATGGAATTTTGAAGATTGAGAATATAATTATCGATAGATCTATTTGCTTGCTCAACTTCTAGATACTTGATGAACTCAGGATTGATGACGGTAGAACCAGTAGCACTTTCGGATTTGGTTTCAAACAATGATAACTCAAACTGATCGTCAAACTCAATATCTTCAATGTATTCAAAAACAGTGGGGTATGAGTGAGATTTGACCAAAGGAATAATGGGAGTTTCTCGACGATAAATTCTTGGGATTAGGTTGGGGTTTTCATATACTGGAGGCGGATTTGGATCAGGATTTGATCTGGTATGCCTTTTTGAAGCCAGTGTATTGATCTATCCAAGAAAATTTCAAAGGACACAATAGATTATTTTCAGCCTATCGACTTCTAGACTCAATCATCCAAAGGTCTAGAACGAACAAGTATACTGGGGTGATTTGCAAATCAAGTGCTGCATTCACAAGCTAACCGGAGATCGACTGAAGCAGCGTTTATCTACTTCCGCTTATGCATGGCAAAAGCGTTTCGAAAGCTACCTGGCGTGACTTCAGACTCCGTCTAAGACTCATGAAACGAACACATCAACAAGCAAACCATTGAGATTTTTCCCCAGTATGGTCGCCACTATGTTAGCACTCAAATCTACCTTAGGCTGAAATAAGGTAAAACTCAAGGCTACATCAAACCACGCTCAGCCTCGTAGCTAGCCCTACGAGGACAGGAGAGGGCTCTCTCCGGGTCTATCTCGATAAATTGAGCAATAGGGTGCGAGATGACTTATAATTGTTACTGATTTTAGGCTAGTAAAGAGATAGGAAAGTTTGATTTTGATTTTTTGGGTTTTTGTTGAAAAGATGGGAAAACAATTTTGGGTCCGGGGATAAGGCCAGATCTTTGCAGATTTCGAGTTGGGGTGAGGTAGGCAGTAGTCTTGATGCTTTTGATCAGATGTATGGATGGATCAGAATGAAAAGGAGCTGAAGAGGGTAAGGGAGAACATGGATCCTCTCCAAACAGGCGAAAACATGTAAAACTAAACAAATTTAAAGGCAGAGCACTGAAACAATGGATTCAACCTCATTTACTCATTCATTTAGTTTTAGAAGCATAAGAAGGGAATGGCATACATTAAACATGAAAGAACTTACAATAAACTGAGAGAAAACACCATCAAGAACTGAAAGCCACAAGAATCCTAATAGGTGCTGCAAAACCTCTGATCTTTCCTTAGCCAAAATATGAAAAATATGTACAATAGTGTGCCAAAGTTTTCCCAAGAGTCCAACCTATCCAACCTCTGAAAAGGATTGAGAAATTACATCATATAGAGCATCCTAACCCCTTCCCATGCCTCTAGGGGTAGAATTCCTCCTTCTAGGAGCAGTTTCAACTAATTCTAAACAAGGAACTAGAATATAGGCATCCAAACAACTTGACTCTAAAAGGAAGGAAACTGATTCTTACATTTGATTTTTACTTTTTAAGGAGTGAATCATCTAGAATAGGTAAAAGTGAATCAAAATTACATGCCAACCATAATATTACATCAAGATAACTCAAAAGTTACATCCACAATCAAAACTGGTCCAACTGGCTGAAATCTTGAGCTGGAAAATGAAAAATCAGCCAAAAATCTATATGAGTAGCGCGCCTGAGCTATATGAGTAGCGCGCCTTTCAACCTACTTTTGGGGCACTTCCCAGCATCAAAATCAAGCTCATGATAGCTTTTTGGAAAGCCCTGGATGTCTTCTATCCCACCCAAGTGGAATTTCCCAATTTGGAGCTCATTTTCCCCTCCAAAACTTCATCCTCCCACAAGTACTTCCTGCTGCTGAAAAAGGTGGCAGAATGGTGATTTTCATGGTGTTTTGGCCCCTTTGATCATCCAGAATTTGGTGAAATGCTTTGGTCTTACTGGAGCATGCATAAATTTCCATGACAAATCCAAAAATATAAAGTTTTCCTCCAGCAAGTGTCCCAATCATAAGCGAGCGCGTCGACGCGCTACTCGTATGGCTGAAAAACCTGTTTTGAGACCAAAATTTTCCAAAATGACAAAAACTTCTTCAAATTTGCTCAAATTCGGAGCGAAGACCCTCCATCATGTATCATGCCCAGCCAATGAAGTCTCAGCCAAAATCCGGAGTGGATCAGGCCTCTTTCGCCGTTTTAGTGCACTGCTCAACCTCCTCTTTAGAATCTTCATTTTTGCCTTGCAGACATGCATGCGGGCCCAATAATGACCTTTCATGTGACGAAGCATGTCTTTCTCTCTATTGGCCTTTGCCAGAAACTTCTCCAGATGAATGTTAACATGCGTGAGTTCAGTCTCTCGCTCAACTGGTGTCATGTCACATGGTCTCTTCCGAGCCAATTGTCGATCCTCATGGATTCGCCGCAGCTCTAACAGTGTGTGCTCATCCTCTAGCTGTTTGTTAAGCTGCTCCAGGTAGTTTATCACCCAATGAGCCCTCTGCAATTTCTCTTTCAGCGTTTCATTCTCGGCCTTTTTCTCCTGGATGATCTCTTTCAGTTTCGAGCTAGGAGAGCTCGCATCAACATCGATGAATGTGAAATCAGTGTCTCGACCACCTGATGGGCCCTCATTGTGCATAGGCCTCTTGCCTCTGTCCTGGATCTGTACCTATGCTAAAGAAGAAGGCGAGACCCCTTCCACCCTTGGTGGAGATAATACTCGCGCTGCTGATGAAGTCAACGAGACCCCTTCCACCCCGGGTGGAGATAGTACTCGTCGTGTAGCTGCAAATAAGGCCCTGTGGCCTCGCTGGTATGTCACATACAATGGAGCACTGATATGCTCGATCTCATGGATGTCCGGCTAATGTGAAGGCTCTCCCTCATCATGAACTACCTCGGGAGGTGGCTGCGGCGCTGTGAAGAAGTAACGGGAGATGAAATCCTCCCAAGTGATGCCTTGCTGTGTTAACTGATGTATCACCACGATTTTGATCAGCGCGTAATGATATATACTTCTATGCTGCTGTGCTGGGGACTTCTTCTGTACAAAAATTGTCATCCTCTCTATGTTGCGATACATGAAGTGTGGAATGCTCATCATACGTACCCTCGTGAAATGCATCAACAAACGGACATGGTACGTATTGAGACGCGAGAATCTGCCCTCGCAACTGAAATATCGAATGATGAGTTTCACAAAGGTGCAAACTCATCCTTCAGGAATCTAAAAGGAAATACCCTGCTCAGCTGCCTCATAAACTCAGGTTTGATGTATGGCTCATAGTAGGATTTCTCTAACTGCTGTCGTTTGTTCCATTCCTCTCCTATATTTGGTATCCCGGTGGCCCGAGCAATAGTCTCTGGTGACAGAATGAAGTCTACTCCTGCAAAGTTTACACGGCCATCATGTAAATGTAGAACAAATAGACGAGCTAGTTCACGATGATGTCGGGTTTGTGAAATCATCTCACAGTATTGGAAACATGATTGATGCTGAAAACAATCCATTGCAAGCGGGAAAGCCTGCAATTGAGCCAAAGAAGTAGGCTCCTCCCTGAGATGCTTACCACCTTTGCCACCTTTGTGAGACCTCCGTGGCACATTACCCTCTGCTGTGGAATCACTGTCATACTCCTGCTCATAAACTGAATCCGTCTCTGACATGGCTTTGAAAACAAGATGTCTGCAATATATATGTTGATATAGGTGTAGTGAAGAAAAAAGTTTCAATGTATGCTCAAAACCCAAATATGTCACATATGTATCAAAGTATCAAAGGAAAACAAGCCACAGTGGTAATGGCTCTGTCAAGTGGATTGGCATAAAAACAGTCACTGCTTTGATCACAAGGGAATTTGACAAATGAGTAAAAAAAGTGTAATGTAGTGTACAGCCTTTGCAATGCTGGCTAAGATTTGTCAAAGGGAAAGTGAGTATGGGACTGTGTTTATCAATGGAGAATGGGAAACAGTGTGACAATGACCATAGTAAAACAATAGCAATGACAGTGGTAATATAATGGCGATGACAGCAGTGATGAAATGGAAAAATGAGAGCGTGAGGGCCATGACACTTTGACAGTAGATGCATAAGCATATATATCAACAACACAAGCTTGGAAATCTTTCACAAGACTATCAACATGTCTTTCAAAACCCTAAGAAATGAATTTGCAATGAACCTAGGGTTCACCTTTCTCCACATCAAACACACTAGTTTCTCCACTCTCAAAACACCACAATCATGTTCAAAATTTACTGAGCAATCATGAAAAACTTACTTGCAAGCCGATTGAGGCGATTTGGCATTAAACTGGACGCAGGAGCAAAAATTTCTAGCTATGAGATTATATGAGTAGCGCGTTCACCCAGTGAGTAGCACGCGGTATATGCGTAGCGCGCGTGTTATTTTTCACAGGCCGGTGAAGCTATATGCGTAGCGCGCCTCTTGTGAGTAGCGCGCCTCCTCTGTGAGTAGCACGCACTTCCACCTCCGGTCTACAGTTCTGAAAACAAGCTTTCGCCCTTCTAATCTGCAATTCGACCTTTGCTTTGGGAATCTATGCAAATGAGTTGTCTTCCAATGGTTTATATGGGTTGTAAAATATCTCATAAAAATCAACTTTGATTTAAATTTGCTCCATAACCCACTTTAATAATGTTTGGCACTTTGTCATTTGATCACTTAATACAATGTTGTCCTTTGGCTTTTTATTATTTTTCTGAGTCTTGGACTGATGATACTTGGTTGTTTTTGCAGGGATTTGGCATTTGGCTTTGGCAAAGATCAGAGGCTGCCTTCAAATTTCTTATGATGAAACAAATACACAATTATTACAAAAAATGAAATTTGACAATTTCTAGTTCCAAAACAGAGTTTTGGACTAGAAATGTCTTCAAATGTTTTTGAGAATAAAAATATGAAACGAGAATCTTTTGAAACCAACCTCATGGCCTGCGGGCTTTTATTACATGTATGCAAAGGACTGAAAACCCTAGACTCTAGGACTAAAGACTCTTTTTAACGAAACTAATCATTTATGACCATGAATGAAGTGACCTGAACTTCAGTGATTTTTGAGGAATTTTAATTAGCCCTGCAGGTACAAGCATGAGGAAACACAAGACAACCAGACCCCCTCGTCAGTCAATGGCATGCCCCTAGCGAAATGCAACGAAGTGAAACGAGCGAGACACCTAAAAAATGATATGCAAAAAGCGAAAAGATCTCTGACGGAGGGCTGTAAGGACCGACTCTAACAAGACATACTACCTGCGAGATGGTTTGGAGAAGAATTGTTCACATATGTTAGGGTTTTCGGAAGTTTTACTTCTCCCCTCCTCATGTTTTACCTTTCGTATGTTCCCGATAAACTTATAGCTCTGATAAACTTATAGCCCGAGAAATTGCTTATCAAAACCCGCGGAGAAGGAGGTTTGACTAAAGATTTGAAGGATAAGAAGAAGGCTATCTAGCCGCAATTTCCCCCGTGGCCCGTGGGGCCTTTTCATTATTTTGATGTTGGTCACATTTAGTAGTAAACAACATTACATGTTTACATTTGTTCAAGTTTCCAAGAAGACCATTCGACCCATATGATATTGTTAAAAATTTCACTACTGCAGTCAAGATAAGAGTGTTTTCTAAAGAAGAAGATCTGTTTGATGACATGTTCCAAGAAAAAGGCACACTTAAAGATATTCTACATTCGGCTCAAATACGGTTTCCTCCAGCAGAGTTTCAAGAATTCAAAATATACAGAGAAAGGAGGTTAACTACTATCCCTTTGGATAAATTACGCTTGTAACCCGTAAGGGAACCAACTCCTAGTATCAGTCTCAGTAGAAGTTCAGGTACAAACAAATCTAATTCAAAGTCTGGAAGAGAAACCTCTAAACACTCTAAAAGTGAAGGGTCAGTAAGGGATATTGTCCAGTCTAAAGAGCTCTCACAGCAACAGATTTCAACCTCTCCACAGTTAAATCTTCCCCCTCTCATTGTACAGTAATCATCAGTCAGAACTGAATTAGATAAGGAATGGGAAACATTCAATGATTTGATTAATATTGAAGGAAAAAATACAAAAACACCTGTGAGTAATGTACATACAACAATAAATATAGTCACAGGAGTAACTACCAATGTCTCAGAAATAGAACATATTCCCATAACCCCATCCTCTGAACTCATGCTCAAGATAGAGGAAATTCTTCCTCTTGATGTATTTTATAGTCCACAACACAAGGCAGTGGTAAGAAGACAAAGGAAGAAAAGGAAATTAGAAAATGTGCCCTCTCATGATGCAGAACACCTAGATGTTCTATGGCAAGATCCTACTACTGATCCAACTGAAAATCTCACTAAATTGTCTCAGATCACAGGAGCTTATGCCTCTGCAGCCATTGACAAAGCATCTAAGGTACGGAAATTATTGAATGAGAAAGAAGATTAGGTACAGGTCTTGCAACAACAGCTTCAACAAGCCAATGCTAACAGTGAAGCTCAGAAACAACTTGAAAAATTACAACAAGATTTTCAACAAATGCAAATTGGATATAAGAACAGTTTGGCTGAAAAAGAGAAATAGCTACAGGTTATGCAAGAGATGCATAAAGATGATCCCAAGCTCACATAATTTATCACAGAGTCTATTTCCTTAAATGACCAACTACTGCAAAAAAAAGAAATGTTATGCCAAAGAATATCAGAATGGAACTCTTATTGTGAAGAAAGTGATAAAATCACTAATCATGTCGTAGACTTACGACATGATTATGATTTAACTGAAAAAAGAGTTACTGACTATTTGTCTTGGAAAGAAATAAAGGAGGGGAAAAGAGCAGATGCAGCTATAATCAATGAAAATCACAAAGAAATGCTTTTTAATAATTGGGATGCACAGATTAAGAAGGTAGAGCAAGCGGCAGAAGAAGCAGCCATAGCAACCAACAATATTATTGATTGTATAAATGAAAATTTACACAAGGAAAATCTGATATCTGAAACTACTCCAGGGTACCTACCAAAAGCACATCAACTGTAGATAGACTGGAAACATAAAGCCCAAGAAAAGGCAGAATTGATTAAAGGATTAACAAAGTTAAATTGGGATTCTTACTGGGCATGTCTGGTAAAACCACACAGCCAATGCATGACTCTCGAGTGTATCATCAATTCTACCGAAAAGATAGCGCCAGATCTTGCCAATTTCATCTTCACGGGACAGTTGAAATCTGAAGTTGGCCAGCCTATTCTTCTCAAATCAATGTTGAACGCTTGCAAGTCAAAAGAACACATTCATAGTTAGTTGTTAAATTTTAATTTTAGATTTAGTACTAGTCTTGCTTTATTTTTTGCCTAAAAATAGGACGGTCATTTAAACCGTATCCTATATTTTTGTAATAAATTATTTTTAGATTTAGTTAGTAGTATTTAAACCCTTCTCATGCATTTAGAGAAGGGTCCTGAAATTTGTCAAAAACTTGTCCTCAGAAC
Organism: Pinus albicaulis; assembly: GCA_034641835.2. Taxonomy (NCBI): domain Eukaryota; kingdom Viridiplantae; phylum Streptophyta; class Pinopsida; order Pinales; family Pinaceae; genus Pinus; species Pinus albicaulis. Next base: position 61,091 of record JAXQQM020068572.1, read on the forward strand.
ATGCACTTTTGCACCCTCCGAGGAGGTTTTGATGAATGAATGGAACATGATTTATTGATATATATGTTTAATATCTGCTACTGAGGTTGCACTTTTGTACTCTTAGAGAATGTTGGATTAAGAAGAGATAAGTCATTATGGCTTGAAGCTCATGAGTAGAACTAGTTATAAATGGTACTTTTATCTCTTAACTATTTCTGCCTTTGTGTTAAAGTGATATTTATGTTCAGTTGTTTATGTATTAATGCTTGAATGCTTGAGTTATCATTTGGCACTTTTGTACGGTGATAGCCATTTGTTTATGCTTAATATATGGATAGCTTATTATGCGATATGTTTTTCACAACTGTTTCGTCTAACTTTTTATACGAAGTGGTTTATCTTTATTGAATTCTTTTCTTATAACAGTTGAATGATATTTATTACCAATTTCTATTTGAAATCATTTTAGATCGCATAAAGAAAATATTACATCTCGGGTTTAGTTTAGAATTAGATATTTCTATTTAATTAGAATACAATTGCATGTTATAGATTAGAACTAGAATACAAGCATTTCACTTAAGAATTTTTAGAAAGGAAATATCAATTCTCAACACACACATACATATTGGGAAACTGGTCCCATTATCCCCAGTCAGACCCACTACACCAAACAGAAAAGGAGCTACTAATCAAGGTCCGAACCGGGTGGGTATCCCCCTTGTTGTATACTCGATTTTCGGGGCTTCAACATATTTGACGCTAGAAGGAGGGCCTCGAACTATGAATGGCAAGTAAGTAAAAATCTAAATACCATTCTGAGAGTAAATCGCCCTCACCATCTCCCCCGACTTCTCCATCGCACATAGAATTTTTAAATCTAGAGCCAGAAGTCGAAGGAACAACAACCACTGCCACAAACCCTGAATTTTTAGAAGAATTTGCTATTGAACCTCCTAAAGTTGAATCTTTAATTCATAAACTTCAACTATTTTCAATATCACCTCAAAGATCTGATAAATCTCAAGGCAGTGTGACTTCGCAATATAATCCTGCTCATCCTCTTACCAGATTACAGAGCCAAAAGCTTGGCATTTAGCCAACTGAGTTACCTCTACCTACAAGGAAGAGAGCAAGGAAATCACCTAAAGGGTCTCACAGTGAAACTCTTTCATCATCATCATCCATCTCAACCTCTTCACCGCGAAGTCAACCATCCACCCCTCCACTTCAGACTATTGTCTGTCAGTCTACTGGAACTTCCACATCTCCTTCTCAAACATCTGGAATTGTAATACCCTCATCTTCCCAATCACAAGGATCATATTCTGCACTTTCCTCTGTTAGTAGTTCACCAATGGCCCAAATGCCATGGAATAACCCAGGGGCAGTCCTAATGCCTGCACCCTTGAGTCAATTACCGGCCCATCCTGAAAAATGGCTGCCTAAGTTTAATCTTGAAGCAGACATGCTAGCGGAAGAACATATAAATAATTTTATGTTGTCCATAAATCTCAATGGAGTTATTAATGAAGATGCCGTTGTCCGAATTTTTCCCTATACTCTTCAAGGAGCAGCCGGATCATGGTATTTCTCATTACCATCTGGATCTATCACTAGTTGGGATATCTTTCAAGATCAATTTTTGACTAAGTTTGGTGATGACAGGTCTACAACGACACTGATCAATGACTTGTCTAATATTATAGCTGAGTCAAAAGAGCCTATCAAGGATTTTAATTCACGTTTCAATAAATTGTTAAATAAAATTTCTACTGCTTCCAAGCCTAGCGAAGAAGTGCGAATTGAATGGTACATATCTGCTTTACCATCAAACATAGAAATATTCGTTGATAGGGCTAACAAAACAACTTTAGCAAATAATAGGAAGGAAGCAATAGCAGTAGAGAAACGTATGATTGCTTTAGAAAAGAAAAATGTGATAGAAGAACAAAAATCCAAGAAGGTTACTTTTAAGGAAGATCCCAAGAAAAAACAACCGAAAGATCCATTCGATTTAGAAGGATTGCAGAAAGTTTTGAAAACCATGTCCAACGAAATGGTTGACATTAAGAAACAAGTGGCAGAAACATCTTCTAAAAAGTCTTTCAAGCCTTTTAGAAGAAACCCTTCAACTGATTCAAAGCCGCCAAATGCTATTACTAATGTTGAATCAGAAGAAGAAGAAGAGGAGATTGCTACTGAAGAAACTACTGATGAAGAAGAAGTTGTAGAAGTACAAGGTATGTGGGATTTCATCCTCCCAGATGAGGAAGATCAAGAAGCATCCCCGGTTAGTACTCGAAGTAGAAATCAACTTGATCCTCCTCAACCTACTCCTAAGCCAAAGAGCGCAAGCTCTATGACTAAAGATAAAGTTGCACCCAAGAAAACGACATCTAAAGCAACTCAAACCAGCCCAGTCCAAACAGATTCATCAACTCCATCAAAAACACTGATCGTTTCGGATGAAATGGAGTATAATATCATAGAAGACATGAAGAAGACTAGGGCTAACATCACTTTTTATGAATTGAGCAAGTTAAAACACCAGAAAAAGGTACTTTTGAAAGAATTACATGTTGTACCAGAAAAACCTTTGCCCGATCCTGTAATTTCTCAAGCTTCCAACGAGATGGGAAGACCTCCAACTAATGCGATTAGTAAAGTTGATCTAGAAAATATCGCTTTAATTGGAGGAAGGTCGAGATCTCATACTCCTCCTTTTCTTCTTACTTACGAAGTTTTCAATAAAAATTTGCATAATTGTTTAGTGGATTCTGGAGCTTCATCTAATATTCTACCAAAATCAATATGTGCAAAGTTGAACATTCAACCGCAAAAATCTGTTGTACGCATAGTCCAGTTAGATCGATCGCAAGTTGAAGTGATCGGCGAATTAAATCAGGTTACCATAAGGTTGTCATCTAATCCAAAGGTATGTCAAGTTATCGACATTTTAGTTGCAGATATTCCAGAATTTTATGGCTTAATTATTAGCAGAGATTGGTCAGAAAAACTTCATGGATACTTTGCAACTGATTGGTCGCACATGTGGCTTCCTTACAATGGTAAACCAAATCAGATAAAGGTTGAGCGAGAAAAACATCAGAAATACATAGTAACAGAACTGGAAGGAGAAAATGAACCGGTTGCATACAACAATAATATCATTGGCAACTATTCAGTTGATTCTTTCTTAGGAAATTTCAATGCTCATACATCACCTTACTTAGAACATTCTGTTTTATCTCAAATAGAAATTTTTTCTCAAACAGATAGTTCTAAATGCATTAATTTTGTAGATACTCCTGTAAATAAATCTTTATTTTGGAAATTATTTTTTGATGGTTCTAAGTCTAATGAAGGAGCAGGAGCAGGATGCGTTTTGGTTAGTCCAGAGGGAAACAAAATTATGCTAACTTGTAGACTTGAGTTTGATTGCACTAATAACACCGCAGAATACGAGGCTTTAGTCCAAGGATTATATAAAGCAATCAGATTAGACATCAAATATCTACAAGTTTTCGGAGATTCGGAAATTGTAATTAAACAGGTACGCAATACTATACATTGTTTATTAGGTCATTTAAAGCATTATCAATCTTTAGTCCAAGATCTGACTGAACACTTTATAGCATTTAATATTTCATCAATTCCCAGAATTCAGAATGCTAGTTCAGACCTCCTAGCTAATGTAGCTTCCAAGCTCATTCCTGCAGAAGACTTTAGTCCTGATCGATTTTCAATCGAATTAATCTTTAGACCCTCGATTCCTGATAACATTACCAATTGGAGGATTTTCAATGATGATCCTGATATTGTAAGCTTCCTCACATCTGAAGGATCTTACACCAATCAGATAATTGATGAAGACCAACATGACATACAATTGCAACAAGATAGCACTAATAATGCTATGCCAAAGTCAGTAGTCAAGTTAGAAGACCTTTATGATTTGAAAGATCGATTCAAAAGATCTACCAATTCAAAACTGCAAAGTTCAACTTTGAATTATGAATTAGTAAATCTAGGAACTGATACCAAACCACAGAATATCAATCTAGGCCTCGGTCTAGCTCCTGAAGAAAAATTAGCGTATGTTCGTCTTTTGAAACAATACAAAAGTGTCTTTGCTTGGAACTATGATGAACTCAAAACTTATGACACTTCTATCATCCAACATACTATCCCAATGATAAATGATGAAAAACCTGTCCAACAAAAGCTGAGAAAGATCCATCCCAATCTAGAAAATCAGATCAAATCGGAACTCAATAAGTTATTGAAAGCCAAGATTATTTTTCCTGTTCGACATTCTAAATGGGTTTCCAATATGGTTCCTGTTAGAAAGAAGAACGGAGACATTAGAATTTGCATTGACTTTCGAAATCTTAACAAAGCTTGCCAAAAAGATAATTTTCCTTTGCCTCCTATGGAGCAAATATTGCAGGCAGTTGCAGGATCAGAATTAATGTCTTTCTTAGATGGTTTCTCTGGCTATAACCAAGTATTGGTTCATCCTGATGATCAATTGAAAACCACATTCATAACCAAATGGGGCACTTATGCACATCAAAAGATGCCTTTTGGTCTAATCAATGCTGGTGCTACATTTCAGAGAGCCATGGACATCGATTTCAAGGGATTAGTTAACAAATCAGTGGTAATTTACTTGGATGATATAACTGTATATTCCAAGAAACGAAGCAATCATCTTAAAGACTTAAAACAGATCTTTCAACGTTGTCAAAGGAATGGAATTTCACTTAATCCCAAAAAATCTTTTTTTGCATTAAGTGAAGGAAAAATTCTTGGATTCATAGTATCAAAATCTGGAATTCATATTGATCCTGATAGAATCAAGGAGATCTCTAAAATGCCCTTACCTCACAACAAGAAAGCTATGCAATATTTCCTTGGCCAGATTAATTTCTTAAAGAGATTTGTACCAGATTTTTCAAGAATCGTATCTCTTTTACAAGCAATGATTAAAAAGAATCCAAACTTCAAATGGCGCCAAAAAAAATATGAGGCATTCAATCTGATCAAACAAGAAATTGTTAATGCTCCATATTTAGCAACTCCAATTTTTTCTGATTCTTTTATTTTGTATACATTCGCCTCTGATAAATCATATGCTGCGATTCTCACTCAAGAAAATCAAGACAAAGCAGAAGCCCCAATTGCTTTCTTCAGTTAAAATTTACAAGGGGATGAATTGAATTATTCAGATGTAGACAAACAAGCTTATGCTGTTTTCAAAGCAATTAAATATTTCAGATCCTTATTACTTAAAACCCATACAAAAATCATAGTGTCGTTTCCAGCGGTAAGAAATATTTTAGTTCAGAAAGATGTGGGTGAGAAAAGAGCCAATTGGGTTACTGCCTTACAAGAATATGATGTAGAAATCAAACCAGCAAATATTGTAAGAGGTCAAGGCTTTTACAAAATACTAGTTGGAGCATCGCTTATTTCTGAAAAACCATCTGCAGAGATAAAAATGTATGAGGTAAGCCTAAAAAATGTTGAATCATTATATGTTGATATCATATTTTATCTAAAGAATGGATATGCTGCTCCAAATCTCGATTACACCAAGAAAAAATCTCTAAGGTTGAAGGCTAAACAATATCAGCTTGTGAATGATGTTCTTTTTATAACATCAGTCTAATGAAAGGTATTAATAACAAAATAAAGATTCTTTGTAGAAAAGTTATTTTCGAAAAGCTCTATCATTGTCGTCTAGAGCTATCTTAAGGAAACAATGACTTCCTCCCCACCTAGGAAATTACAATATTTAGAGAATAATCCAATGATACACTTTAACTTAAAGAGTAAGAGGTCTCATCACGAGTCGACTTATCATGATCATAGATATTATAGCTTGCTGACTTTGCAAATACTGCATACCACAACAGGGCAATGACTCCAGATTGTTGCAATCGAAAGGCAAGGGGTCTCATCACAAGCCAGCTTGTTCAGCAAAGTTATAAATCAAGTGAATGACACTGTCATAAATTGGCTACCAAACCAAGACATTGTTCTTTAAGGATAAAAAAGAAAAATGAAAGAAAATAGTGTGGATATGGATTTCTCTTTGAAAACTGTATATTTCTCTAAGTAGGATACAGGATCATTGCTGGGTAACAGGTAACCCTGTCGAAGCTATAAATGCTTGCTGGCAGCAGTGGCTCTACCGACGACAAATGAGCATATTTAAAACTGATTTACAGAGAAGTCTTTGTTTTTATCTTTATAAACTAAGTAGTCACTGATATAGATACAAGGACTAGCTTGAGGAAGTAAATATTCAAAGTTGAATATAGAAGAAACGAAATATCATTCATAGATAGAAGCATAATATACTTTGTCTTTCTATAATAAAGTTTGATTTTCTAAAAAAAATTCTATTTTGAAAGTTTAGAAAATTCAAAAGAAAAGCAGAGATAACTGGTTCTTCCGAGTGAATCGCCAATTGTTGTGGCCAGCAACAACCCCCCCCTTTTTATTTAGCATTATCACTAATACTAAATAAATGGGGACCCTCATTCAAAAAATCTAAAAAATATTTTCTTTTTAGAACTTGTTTTTCCTTTCTTCAATAAAACTTACTATCATAAACTTAGGAAAATAATCCTTGAAAAATCTAAAAAACTTAAGTTTTATGATAGCATAGAATAAAATCACTCTTTAAGGAATATCACGTCGCAAAAAGGTAATGAATGCAGCTTTATAAGTGGAACACAAAAAATAGCGAGATCGTGATGCGAAACTACATTCATCGCATCGCATGCTTCGAATGTCATATCTTACACTGAAACTTCAAAATCACTGATGTGCGATAACATATATCGCAAATCGCGTCTCGCAAGAAAATGCATTAACAGATGTTTGTCATATGTTATGTCTTGCGATCTTGCGATATTGCGATATAGCGATTTCACGATGTTACAATATTGCGCTATTATGATTCCACGAGATTGTGATCTGCGATATTGTGAAGCAAATCGCAGATCGCCTCATTGCAGATCTTTAAAGGCTCATTACATGAAGAAAATCTTTCCATAAATCGAGACCTGGTTATGCGCTTTAATGTTAATCAATGAATTGGTTGTCACTCATTAATGAAAAATGGTTTCGTTCTGATTGAAGAGTTATTTCACGTAAGGTGGTATATTTTATATGTCTTCAGCATTTAAAACTTTCCCTTCACCTTTTTTCTATCATTATTCTCACTTAATTCGTGAACTACAGGAGCGAAGAACTAAGAACTATACAAAGCAGTATTCAAAGTATTATGGGAAAGAAAGATAAGGCTCCAAGTTCTGAAGATAAAGAAATGACACCCTTATACACAAACACCGCCTGTAACAAAGACGTTGGTATCACTACTTGGGAGGGCATGTATAATCTACTTGAAGAAGAGAACCCCTGAGTAATGGAGGTTACAGCTACTGCAGGCTCGCATGGGTCTTCTGATGCATCCATTACAGAGTTAGCTTGTTCATTCTTGCACCGAATAGCAGCGAGACCTAGAATTCTTCCATACACAGACATGGTTAAATGGGTACTCGACAGTACTGATATTACAAACAGACAGTTTAAGACTCAGGGTCAAGAGCTCATTGGCTCATTTACTCCACAAGATTTGAGACTCATGTATCATTTGCTGGAGCCACAAGCAACTTATAACAAACAGTTCATGGAGAAGTTTGCCAAAGAAAATGAAAATTTGGCAGAATGCACCAAGGACTGGTCAATGAGAGACGAATCACTGAAGAAAGATAAACACGGTATGTATAGTACTGGTTCTCTCACTTCTCCGTATTGCTTTGCTGCTGCTATGCTCTGTCGGCTTTTTGGAAAGCCAGACATTAATAATTTCTCATCTGAATGGCTACCATTATTGAATGTCGTTGTTAATGCTACTATTGTGGATTGGGCTAAGATATTATCTGACAACTTAGCCACGGCTATTTTGAATTATCAGTCTAAAAGAACTGTTTCTCAGAGGATTTATCCTCCTTTTTACTTATCTGCTTATATGATGGATTCAATCTGTTATGTTTCTAAGTTTCCTTTAATGGGTTGGAAATGGACAACTCAAGATCTCCTACCCATTCATGTTTATCACAAAGAATTGTGGGATTCAAAATTCATTCCCTATTTTTACAAGATTTGCCATGGAATCATGTTGCCCCTGTACATAATGTTGTATGATAAAGACGCTCCAAGGTTTTCCCCTGAAGCAGAGGTAGACATACTACCTGTTGCAAGATGATTTGGAGAAGAATTGTTCACATATGTTAGGGTTTTTGGAAGTTTTGCTTTTCCTCATGTTTTACCTTTTTATGTTCCTGATAAACTCATAGCCCGAGAAATTGCTTATCAAACCTACGGAGAAGGAAGTTTGACTAAAGATTTGAAGGACAAGAAGAAGGCTATATGGCCACAATTTCCTGTGGCCTGTGGGGCCTTTTCATTATTTGATGTTGGCCATGCATTTAAAGAAGTAAACAACATTACATGTTTACGTTTATTAGAGTTTCCAAGAAGACCATTCGACCCCTATGATATTGTTAAAATTTCACCACTGCAGTCAAGATAAGAGTGTTTTCTAAAGAAGAAGATCTTTTTGATGACATGTTCCAAAAAAAATGCGCACTTAAAGAAATTCTACATTCGGCTCAAATATGGTTTCCTCCAGCAGAATTTCAAAAATGCAAAATATACAGAGAAAGGAGGTTAACTACTATCCCTTTGGATAAATTACGCTTGGAACCCGTAAGGGAACCAACTCCTAGTATCAGTCTCAGTAGAAGTTCAGGTACAAATAGGTCTAAGTCAAAGTCTGGAAGAGAAACCTCTGAACACTCTAAAAGTGAAGGGTCAGTAAGGGATACTTCCCAGTCAAAGGAATTTTCACAGAAACAGGTTTCAACCTCTCCTCAGTTAAATCTTCCCCCTCTCATTGTACAGCAACCATCAATCAGAACTGAATTAGATAAGGAATGGGAAACATTCAATGATTTGATTAATATTGAAGAACAAAACACACAAACACATGTGATTAATGTACAGACAAAAAAAAATATAGTCACAGGAATAACTACCAATGTCTCAGAAACAGAACATATTCCCATTACCCCATCCTCTGAACTCATGCTAAAAATAGAGGAAATTCCTCCTCTTGATGTATTCTATAGTCCACAACACAAGGCAGTGGTAAGAAGACAAAGGAAGAAAATGAAATTAGAAAATGTGCTCTCTCATGATGCAGAACAATTAGATGTCTTATGGCAAGATCCTACTACTGATCCAACTGAAAATATCACTAAATTATCTCAGATCACAAAAGCTTATGCCTCTGCAGCCATTGATAAAGCATCTAAGGTACGTCAATTACTGAATGAGAAAGAAGATCAAGTACAGGTCTTGCAACAACAGCGGTAACAAGCCAACACTAACAATGAAGCACAGAAATAACTTGAAAAATTACAGCAAGATTTTCAACAAATGCAGATTGGATATTAGAATAGTTTGGCTGAAAAAGAGAAATAACTACAGGTTATGCAAGAGATACACAAAGATGATCCCAAGCTCACAGAATTTATCATAGAGTCTATTTCCTTAAATGATCAACTACTGCAACAACAGGAAATATTATGCCAAAGAATATCACAATGGAACTCTTATTGTGAAGAAAGTGATAAAATCACTAATCATGTCGTAGACTTATGACATGATTATGATTTAAATGATAAAAGAGTTACTGACTATTTGTCTTGGAAATAAACAGAGGAGGGGAAAAGAGCAGGTGCACCTATAATCAAAGAAAATCACAAAGAAATACTTTTTAATAAATGGGATGCACAAATCAAGAAAGTAGAACAAGCGACAGAAGAAGCAGCTACAACAGCTAGCAATATTATTAATTGTATAAATGAAAATTTACACAAGGAAAATATGATCTCTGGAACTACTCCAGGGTACCTACCAAAAGCACAACAACTGCAGACAGACTGGAAACAAAAATCCCAAGAAAAGGAAGAATCGATTAAAGGATTAACAAAGTTAAATTGGGATTCTTACTGGGCATGTCTGGTAAAACCACACAGCCAGTGCATGACTCTCAAGTGTATCATCAATTCTGCCAAGAAGATGGCGCCAGCTCTTGCCGATTCCATTTTCACAGGACAGTTAAAGTCTGAATTCGGCCAGCCTATTCTTCTCAAATCAATGCTGAATGCTTGCAATTCCAAAGAACAGATTCACAAGTAGTTAGTTGTTAAGTTTTAATTTTAGATTTAGTATTAGTTTTGCTTTATTTTTTTCCTAAAAAGAGGACGGTCATTTAAACCGTATCCTACATTTTTGTAATAAATTATTTTTAGAGTTAGTTAGTAGTATTTAAACCCTTCTCATGCATTTAGAGAAGGGTCCTGAAATTTGTCAAAAACTTGTCCTCAGAACATGCACTTTTGCACCCTCCGAGGAGGTTTTGATGAATGAATGGAACAGGATTTATTGATATCTACGTTTAATATCTGCTACTGATGTTGCACTTTTGTACTCTTAGTGGATGTTGAATTAAGAAGAGATAAGTCATTATTGCTTGAAGCTCATGAGTAGAACTAGTTATAAATGGTACTTTTATCTCTTAACTATTTCTGCCTTTGTGTTAAAGTGATATTTATGTTCATTTGTTTATGTATTAATGCTTGAATGCTTGAGTTATCATTTGGCACTTTTGTACGGTGATAGCTATTTGTTTATGCTTAATATATGAATAGCTTAATATGCGATATGTTTTTCAGAACTGTTTCGTCTAACTTTTTATACGAAGTGGTTTATCTTTATTGAATTCTTTTCTTATAACAGTTGAATGATATTTATTACCAATTGCTATTTGAAATCATTTTAGATCGCATAAAGAAAAGATTACATCCCGGGTTAAGTTTAGAATTATATTATTTCTGTTTAATTAGAATACAATTTGCATGTTATTAGATTAGAACTAGAATAAAAGCATTTCACTTATGAATTTTTAGAAAGAAAATATCAATTCTCAACACACACACACACACATATTGGGAAACTGGTCCCATTATCCCCAGTCGGACCCACTACACCAAACGGAAAAGAAGATGCTAACCAAGGTCCAGACCGGGTGGGTATCCCCCTTGTTGTAGACCCGATTTTCGTGGCTTCAACAGAGATAAAGGAAGATTCCTCAATATCGAAATCCATGACATCGAGGGGAGGAATTCTTCATGAGCAGCTGGGTGTCTCACCATTGATGTTGCAGGTCCCTGATTGGGAGGGAGCCTGGTGATAAGTTTCTTACTTGGAAGAAATTGGGTAATTCCTAAGAATGAGCTTAGGTACATTCCTTATATAGGAATGAGTACATTCCCTTGTGGAATAGATCCTCCCTGGCTGAGAGGGAGAGATAGACACATCATTCTGGTCTTCACTTGGGAAGACAAAATGGAGGATTGGGTAATCATCTGGCATTCGATACTCTTTGAGAATGTGATAGGGCATTCAAGATAAGAGTAGTCGGGGACCAATATTCTTTGAGGGCTAGCTACCCAAGAGAAGAATAGTCCAAGAAGGTCATACTTTGGGAACACCCGGGTGGAGTATGTACCTTGGAGAGACAATGACGAAGGTGTCTATAAGTCATGTGTCTCGCTAGCATTGTAGCCCATTGTCTCATTGAGAGATGGGGCTGTTAGTCAAGGCCTTGCACCAACATTAATTGTAATATTCCTAATTAGTAGTGGCTAATTGGAATATTCGATTTTGCTCAATTTTGTCGTCTATAGTTTATTAATAAATAAAAAGGTGAGTGGAGAGGGTCTAACTCACTTAGTGGAATAAAACACACTCCCTAGTAGCACAACGTTGTGACTTAAAGGGAGCCAAGGGGGGCCAAGCACCACGTAGAGAGGGGGCCCATGTATGCTCTAGAAGAGACTGCGCAGATGAGGATGAGGATGTGGCAAGAGGGAGGCTACGCTGAGGAGATAGGCCTTAGGGTTTTGGAGGAAGGCCAACGTTATAAAAGAGGGAGGAGCCTCCTCATTTGATTCATTCGTTGTTGATAATATTGAGCTGGTCATTTTGACTTCTTGAGCACGCTGGCTGTTTAGCCTGTCTGCAGCACTGTTTAGTGCGTTGAGTGTCTCCGATCGGAGATCTCGCCCTTAGCCCCGAGGGACTTCGAGTGCCTACTCGGGCAAGGTATTTCCTTCAGCATTTTGCGGGAGGTTTTGGTGTTTGGTTTTGCTGCGGAGCTGGGCATTCATAGAGACTGCGCAATCATTGAGAGGGAGGACGCAGTCCATCTAGGAGGAGCTCCGGTTTGGGATTTTGCAGGGGTTTTGTGCCGGGAGATTGAGCAGAGGATCAGCCTTTGCCGTTGGGAGGATTTTGGTGGAGTTTGAGGCGGTATATCATTCATTCCTATTCAGCCTCTGCGCAGAGCCTTAGAGGCCAGCGTAATTCCCCAAGGGGGTGTTTGTCGAGGGTCAGCCATTTCTAATATGGTTTCTGGGTTTTGTCGAGATTGGTGAGTAGAGGAGGATTCCAAATTTTCAGCTCATTCCGGCAAGGGGAACAACCCCTATTCTTCAGATCATTTCAGCAGTAGCAGCTACACGGCAGTTTTCCAGCAGCTGGGACGCAGTTCAGAGAGCAGCCATTTCCTGTGTATTCTGAGAGTATTTCTTCACTTGCCTTGAGCAAGTTTAGGTGCCATCACTCTGATCACCTATTGTACTTCATTATATTTCTCAGTTTAATAAAATGGCTTAGCATTCTCTCTCTATATTTCTGGATGATTTGTCGTACATTCTTTCTATGCTATTGTATGTCTGCTGCACTGTTATCTTTATATATTTTCGGGCATTCTAGTTCTATACCACTTGGTGTGTTTGTCTCATACTCTTAGACAGAGTCTGGAAAGGGCAAGGTAGCCTCCAGATTTCGTCCTCTTTTCAGAGGCGGCATATCTGGTAAACACCCTCCCAGTCCATCTCTGGTTGGAGTTTGCCGTGTTTTAGAAATATCCCCGAAACGGGATATTACAGTGGTATCAGAGCATAGTTCTGGCTCAGCCTGTGGAGCTAGTTGTCTATGACACCGGGGAAGAGGCCCTACATTTGTTATAGAGGCAGAAAGTACAGAGATCGTGAGCATAGGTTGGAGAACACCTACGGAGAGGGAGACTGTGTTCGGGTGGTGGATACAGAGTAGGAGGAGCCTGTGTTAGATTCAGAGCAGAGAGAGCCGATGGCAGATGATACTGACGCCAAATAGTTTGGGGAGGCACTCCTCAAATCGGTGCAGGATTTAGCGAGGCAGATTGAGGTGATGGGTCAGAGATTCACTGCTATAGAGGCTAGACAGTGTGAGAACCCACGGGTATTCCAGGTAGGTGAGGGATCAGGTACATCCCACCATTTGCCGGAGCATGGTGCTGCTCAGCGTGATACTATTCAGCCGATGGCTTCACATGCACCTACACACTCTACCATGCCCACTTTCTTGGGAGCAGACACAGGGGCAGGAGCCCAGCAAGAGGCAGAGCCCGAACACATGGGCGAGTATTTTGCAGAGTATCAGGCATATGGGCAGGAGTTCAGGGATGCTCTCTCATTCCGAGATTTTGTTCAGCTCCAGCGGGACAGTAGACCCCGTGACCATCATAGAGGGCACCGAAATTATCATGACGGAGATAGCCACCACACATCTAGCAGATTCCATTTGCCTACGTTTGATGGGTCATCAAACAGTTCGGCAAAGTATTGGGTGGAGAAGCTGGACATCTATTTCCAGGTTAACCAGATGTCGGAGACGGAGGCCATCAAGGTGGCGACATTACATTTGGATGGTGAGGCTCAGGACTGGTGGTTCCATGGGATGGTCACACTCGGACACTCTACAGTGACGACGTATGCTGAGTTTACCAGGAGATTGATGGAGCGATTTGACCGAAGAGATCCGGAACAACACTTTTTGAGCTGACGAGGCTCAAGCAGACTGGGAGCCCAGAGACATACATTGCAGATTTCTTGAGGGTTTCATTGATGGTGCCAGATCTGTATGCAGCACAGATGATCTATATGTTTGTGGAGGGGTTAGCAGAGCCACTTCGGGGTCTAGTCAGATCTACTAGACCAGCTACACTTCAGGATGCTATTAGCAGGACCCGAGACTTACAGGATGCATTGCCCAGGACTCGGACACCTTACCCCCAGAGACAGGGTTTCCAGCCCAAGGGGAAGGATGTGAGGATTCCGCCTCCAAAGGGGAATCCGGGACGGGCACAGATAGATGATGATGCCAGGAGGGAGTTGAGGAAGAAGCGACTGTGTTTCGCTTGTCAGGAGCCGTGGGCACCAGGGCATAGGTGTGCTGCTGGCAAAGCACACTTCATTGAGGTCTTCTCCGATGATAGCGGGGAAGAGGATGAGGAGGATGATGAGGAGGCAGGAGATAGTCAGACGGCCTAGGATCAGTTGCCGCCTCCACCTCCAGGGACAGGAGGTGCAGCTTTTGCACCCACAGGAGGGACCCTTGCAGCCTTGCGAGGAGTTCCCAAGTATTTGACGCTGCGCGTACGAGGGACAGTACGTGGCCAGCGAGTGTCAGTTTTGGTTGACAGTGGGGCAACCCACAACTTCATTGATGCACAGATGGTCGAGCGGAGGGGTATACCGACCGAGAGCTTTGACGGATTTTCAGTCTTGGTCCCAGGAGCCCAGACGATGCAGTGTGCTCGGTGTGTTCCAGAGTTGGTAGTGACGATGGGTACCTACACCGTGACCGATCACTTTTTCGTGGTCAACATACCAGATACCAATGTGGTATTGGGTGTTCAGTGGTTGATTACTCTGGGGAAGGTCACCACAGATTGGGAGGCCTTAGAGATGGAGTGGGATGATAAGAAGACCGGGAAGCACGAGAAGATCCGCAGGATGCACACTTACCCACCTCAGACTTTTTCGGCACACCGGATGGAGGCAGATTTCCGGAAGGGAGACATAGAGTGGGCGGTTGAGTTGCGGGCATCAGAGGCAGAGACCACAGGTCAGGCAATTCATCCAGATATACAGGCCATCCTTGACAGGTATGAGGCAGTGTTTGGGGATATACCACCAGGTCGACCACCAGACTAAGGGTTCGAGCACACCATAGAGCTTGAGCAGGGCATTCAGGCGGTGATTACTACCCCCTATAGGCATCCCAAAGCCTATCGGGATGAGATTGAGCGGGCCATCCAGGAGTTGCTGGCTCTTGGGCACATCAGACCAAGCACGAGTCCGTTTGCTTCTTCCGTGGTGTTGGTGAAGAAGAAGGACGGCACCTTGAGGATGTGTATTGACTACAGGGCCCTGAACAAGAAGACCCTGAAGAACAGGTATCCTATACCCAGGATCGATGAGTTGATGGATGAGCTGAGAGGAGCCAAGTTCTTCTCAAAGATTGATTTGAGATCAGGGTACCATCAGATTCGCGTGAGGGAACAGGACATTCCCAAGACCGCCTTCAGGTGTCATTATGGGCATTTCGAGTTTCTGGTTCTGCCCTTCGAGCTAACCAATGCCCCAACTACTTTTCAGTCTTGCATGAACCATATCTTCCGCAGTCATCTGAGGAAGTTTGTATTGGTCTTTTTCGATGACATACTCATATATAGCAAGACTTGGGAGGAGCATCTCCAACATATAGAGGCAGTATTACATATCTTGGAAGAGCAACAGTTCTATGCTAAGCTCTCCAAGTGTGAGTTTGGGATGACGGAGATGTTGTATTTGGGTCACATTATTGGAGTGGACGGAGTGAGAGTCCATGAGGAGAAGATCAGGGCCATCAGAGATTGGCCGGAGCCGAGGAACGTGACGGAACTTCGAGGATTCATTGGCATATGTACTTATTACAGAAAATTCGTCAAAGGTTTCTCACACGGTGATCCAGGTGGATACTGGTGGCCACCCGCCTATTCCACTTGGGCCCCACCATTGTCTCTTTCAGTTTTTCAGTTTCGACATAACTTACTATTTTTAGCAGTTTTTCGGGTCCTGAACTTTCGGAGCCATTTTGAGGCCCTAAACGATGTTTTTTTGGGCATCGCGCCTCCAACAAATATCATTCCATTTCAGAATGATATTCATGGCAAAAGTTGTAGTCCTCGGATAGAGATTTCTAATGATGTATCATGAGCGTCAAACGGAGAAGAAGCGCGAAAACTATGGGCCTGTCCGTAGAGTCTCAGTTAAGTACGAAACTACCTCGCCGTCACAAAATTTCTGAAAAAATAGTTGATTTTAAATCAACGATAACTCCCACATCCGGACTCCGATTCAACCGATTTTTTTTTTGAACTTGGGTGATTTTTCAAGAGGAGCTCAGATATATCTCCATTTATTTGAAATTTTGTGCTAAAAATGGCGAAAAATTACAGGAGAGCCGCCGTCCATGAATTGTCGTCAGAAAAATTGCTTCAACATTGCTGATTTTGAATTAGCAATATCTCCCTCATCCGAACTCCAATTTGGCCGATTTTTTTTTTTGAATTTGAGTATTTTTTTGCAAGGAATCCAGATCTGGTCTTTGTTTTTGCAAATTTTTTACCAAAAGTTTCAGATCTGATCTGAAAACTCGCCGCCCAAAAACATTCATGGATTTTGCTGAAGATTGCTGCAAAACATTGAAGCTGAAATATGTTTCAAACCCTCATTCCCATGGAGGCTCCATGTCATTTGTTGCAATTTTTAGTGCAAAATTTTAGAAGAATGGATATAGATCTGAGCTTCTCTTGAAAAATCACCCAAGTTCAAAAAAAAAATCGATCTAATCGGAGTCTGGATGTAGGAGTTGTTGATTTAAAATCAACTATTTTTTCAGAAATTTTGTGACGGCGAAACAGTTCCAACGCGAATATGCGGGTCTAGAGTCTCCAGATAGTGGTTTCAAACACATGAGAAGATGAATACTGATCATTCCATTTCCAAAAACAGGCTATAATAAATATTTCGAGTTATATTGACCGAGTTATGCTCATTTTAAATCTGGAGCAGCATTCAGAGCGGGTTCCCTTTGGAGACGTGCCCTCCCACCCCGCTTTAGTAGGCACCTGCTTCACATTCATCAGTTTGATCATAGCAGCGTTCGGCTTGGGTTATTTGGAGATGTGCCCTCCCACCCCAAGCTATGTAGGCACCTGCTACTTCATCAACAATCAGCATCACAGTTATGGGTCAACTACACAAAATCATTTTCATCGAAGTCCATTTGCTAGGCCGCACACTGTTAGTCACACAGTTGGTCACAAGCATTATAGGGTATCTCTATCCTCGGATCTTCGTTTTTCATGGTTTTGGTTCATCCACAAACCCACACTTCATCGAAGTCCATTTGCTAGGCCGCACACTGTCAATATCACAGTTGGTCACAAGCATTACAGGGTATCTCTATCCTCGGATCTTCGTTCATCACGGTTATGGGTTAACTACACAAAACACTTCTCTTCAGTGGCTCTTCATATTCAACACAGGCTTCTCAGGAGGGAACTTCATGCAATGGGGACCATTGCTTTTTAAGGAGGGAGGAATGATCCAAATGGAAAATGGCATCAACTCATGGTATTCATCTACCCATGTTATCCATCTACCCATGGAATTTACCCATGGTATTGTAAATGGCATCGACCCATGGTATTCATCCACCCATGATATTTATTCACCCATGGTATTATAAGTGACCCATGGTATGTATCCACCCATGGTATTCATCCACACATGGGATTTACCCATGGTATTGTAAGGGGTATCTACCCATGGTATTGGCCCATGGTATCCACCTATGGTATTGTATCTCAAAAAAGGCTATAAATAACAAGCCTCACTTTGTAAAAGGACAGATTGTCCGCCACAATGTAGCTTCTACAGTTATTCTCTATTTTAATAAAACAAGTTTCTTTGTGGTTTTATTTTCTTTGTGTTCTCTCTTTTTTTCTGGCATTCTAATTTTGCAGATCTTGTCGGATCTATTTCAACTTTTTAGATCTTGGGGGCCTCCCCCCAAGAGTGGAAATAAAACTAGCTAGGGCACTGGTAGCTATCTCTGAGAAGAGATGTGGCGGCTACAGGCCTCTGAACTGAGTTACAATGAGGCTCGAGGGCCTATTTATTATTGAGAAACAATGGAGAACCCTAAACATCCCAAAAACCTAATCCTAGGAGATGAAGCGCCAAAACTATGGGCCCCGTTTGGGTAAATTGGTGTTTCAACTTCCCAGGGACGTAACTTTGGCATACTATCTCCGTTTGACGCACATGATGCATCATTAGAAAGCTCTATCCAAGGACTACAACTTTCGCCACAAATATCATTTTGAAACGAAATGATATTCGCTAGAGGCGCGATGCTCAAAAAACATCGTTTAGGGCCTCAAAACGGCTCCGGAAGTTCAGGACCCGAAAAACTGCTAAAAATAGTAAGTTATGCCGAAACTGAAAAACTGAAAGAGACAATGGTGGGGGCCCAAGTGGAATAGGCAAGTGGCCACCAATATCCACCTGGATCACACAGCTTGCTG